>JAMPIV010002743.1:0-301468 GCA_024509875.1 Oreohelix idahoensis | reverse complement strand
TTTTTTTTAAAAAAATAATCTAAAATAATTTTTATTATATTATTAAAAAATTATTAATACAATATATTCCATAAATATCCTTTTTTTTTATAAAAATATTTTTAAAAAAAAAAAAAATTAAAATAAAAAAAAAAAATAATTTTTTAAAATTTTTTTTTTTTTTCTTTTTTCACTTTTTTTCTACTAAAAAATTTTTTAAAACAAAATTTTTTTTTTTTTACTTCCCCTTTCTATTCTTTTACTTTTTATTTTTAACATTCTACAATATTTCTTTTTTTTTTTTTTTTTTTTTTTATCCATTTTAAAAAAAAACCCCACAAAAACCATAAATAAAAAAAACAAAAAAAAATTAATATAAAAAAAAAAAAACAAAATATATTTTTTTTTTTTATATATATCTTAATTTATCTTTTTATCAACGTACCTATTTATCTATTTATCTAGCCTATTTTTCTATGTATCATCTATATTTTATAAACACTATTACCTTTTTATCTATCCTATTAGCTATATACGTTTTATCTATCTATCTCGTAAATAGCTTATATCTATCTTTATTATCTAAATACTTATCTATCCTATCTAATCTTATCTATCTTATCTATCTATCTATCTATCTATCCTAACCTATCTACTTATCTATTTAGTATCTATTTTTTTTTTTTAATCGTATCCATTCATCACAACATATCTATCTATAACATAACTACAAAATCTATCTAAATATTATTCTATCTATCAAACTCTTACCGATATACACAAATAATTTTTAAAATTTCCAATCTTTTATCTATCTAAATACTTATTCCAATTTCACTACAATCCTATATCTATCTATCATACAGACTACCGACTACAAAATTCCTAATATAATAATTTTATAGTCTCAATTCTTGTAATTACAAACTAATTATCTACTAACTATCTTGTACCATTCTATTTTTCTTTTTATCTATGTATCAATCTATCTATCTATCTATCTATCTATCTATCTATCTATCTATCTATCTATCTATCTATCTATCTATCTATCTATCTATCTATCTATCTATCTATCTATCTATCTATCTATCTATCTATCTATCTATCTATCTATCTATCTATCTATCTATCTATCTATCTTTCTATCTATCAACAGACTGACCGATACGAGAGTAAATTTTTTTTTTTTTTTTTTTTAAGTCCATTTCAAACATATTATAAAATATAAATCTATCTATCTATCTATCTATCTATCCATTTATCTAACTATCTATCTATCTATCTATCTATCTATCTATCTATCTATCTATCTATCTATCTATCTATCTATCTATCTATCTATCTATCTATCTATCTATCTATCTATCTATCTATCTATCTATCTATCTATCTATCTATCTATCTATCTATTTCATACATATCTATATATGTATTTATCAATTATCTTATCAATAGCAATATATTTTGCTATCTATAAAAAGATTGACCGATACGAGACTTAATAATCTTTTTTTTTGGTCAAGCTCCATTTCAAGATATTATAACATAACTACAAATATTCTATAGCCTATATCTGTGTGTTTATCTTGTCGTCACCTTACCGACCGTGCCTGTGAGTGATAGAAATATAAATATTATATTGGTCTATCTTCTGTAAAAACCTACCTTTCTACACCTACCTATCTATCTATATCTATTTTAGATCTAAATATTCTTTTTATTTTTTTCAGATTTAAAGCTACTATATCAAAATAATCTATCTATCTTCACTGTGTAAATTCTATCTACCTTTCTATCTAACCTATCTATCTATCATCCTATTCAAACCTATTCTATCTATCTTGTAAAACTATCTATCTATCTTCTACTATCGGAAATCTACCGACTATGAGAGGATCGTTTTTATCTTTTTAACTTAGAATATTATATAAACGAGTACTACAAAAACGTGGACTCGTCTATCTGGATTTTCTTGAACTTAAGATTCTGTATTCTGATACCAAATCTTGTAAAACAATGTGATGTCTTGTGAGTTGTTATATCTTTAAATAATTACCCCCTAGACTAGCGATCTGTTTACGGGCGTGCTGACCACACAAACTAATAAGTTTTTTTTTTCCACAGCATCTTTGAATAATATACATTTTGGTTACAGGTTGATTTTGTCGGGATATATGTTTAACTGCTGATTGTAATACTAAATGCTGGTAAAGTGGTGAGTGTATAACATTCACTGGGTACTGAGGCAGAACGGCGTTTGAACTAAGTTAAGGAGTGTGTTTCGGACTTTTTGTCCAGATTAATTCCCTCCCTTACCCGATCTGACTTCAGGGGGCGAACTTATAGTGGATTTTTAAAAATTAAGGGATTATTTTTCTCTTTAATGTTTGCAATATTCTTTTGCTTTTCCACTGTAGCAACTTATTTTTCAGAAGTAATCTTAACTACCATTTATTTGGCGTAGTCGTGTTTTGCATTGAGTGCTTTATTGCCGATAATAGCAGCGATAGTTAGATTTTATTTTGGAGGAGGTATCCCAGGGTTAAATATATCATCTTTTGATTTTTTTTTTGGTAAATTTTTTTCTCGTAAGTGGTAGGAACCAGGTTATTCTTTTTCCTATTTTCTATCTCCACGTGTCTCAGTCACTGACATAATATGGCCGAGAGGGCAAAGCTTAGACAACTTCTCAGGGACGAAGCGAGAGAGGAGGGACTGGAAGGAGAAGAAGCGAAAGCATTTGTCAGAGACGAACTTGAGAGATATGATGCGGAGAGGAAAGCAGCGGAAGCTAAGGAAAAAGCAGCCGCAGATTTACAGCAGAAGAAGATGGATGAGGAAATGGAAATCCGCAGGATGCAGCAGGAGGAACGTGAGAAGGAGAGGCAGCATGAGGAAAAAGAGAAGGAGAGACAGCACGAGAAGGAGAGGGAGGAGAGACAGCAGGAGAAGGAGAGGGAACAGAGACAGCACGAGTTGGCGCTTAAAACTCTAGAGTTCCAAAGTCGTGGTGCTGCCTCTACCTCCAGCAATGGAGAGTCTTCTCCTCATTCTTCCTTAACTGACCCTGCTAACACTCAATCTCTTCAACTAAATGCTATGTCTTTCACTCTTGAATCTTTTCCTTGTCCAAATGAGAAGATTGACACATGGTTAGAAAAATTTGAGAAAATTGCAACTCTGTACGGGTTAGAGAGGTCGCGTTGGAATATGAAACTTTCCCAGGCCCTAAAAGGGTCTGCCTTCGTCATGGACGGACGTGTTTTTTATCTGCTCTCACATTTCGCAGCATTAACGCAGGAAGTTTAAGTCACATTCCGTGGATTTTTATATCAGTATATTGGTTATTAGACGGTGAAATTTTTAAACATGATATTGTGTTAATGTAATGTGTAACAATACCGTTGAAATGTGTATCAGTTTTTTCTCTATGTTATTGGAGGATATTTTTAACAATGACTACATGACTCATCCGAATGTGACCTTCGCCAAAGCAAGAGGTCAGTTGTTGGTCAAGCGTTGCTGTCAAGCATCATAAAATTTTCCCGGTATACAATGTTCCTCACCGATAACAAAACGCCCGGTGGAATGTAACAATGTCATGCTTGGAAGAAGGTGTTAGTTCGCAGCTAACAGTGGGCCCCAGGGACGCTCGTTTAAGACCAACGACCATAAAGAACTATGCTTTGAACAAAGAGAGGGCTATTCACCTAAAACTTAAAGGTTGTAGAACAGGGTCCGGTATAACCTTGAAGCTATCAAGTCATGGAAAATGTGTAACTATAACATTCCAGAACACCTTTCAGTACGAGGCATTTCGTTTCATTGTCATTAAATTCTACGAAACAGGACTTGTAGAGTCAAGAACAGACATAAATGGTGCACTAGTAGAAGACGTTATAACAACACCACTTCTCAAAATTCACCTTTATCACACTAAGAACAAAATTATGATCCAGGGGACTGCCGCAGCTATCGAATCATGGCTAGAAACAGAATTTGAAGAATTAAAAGAATCTGCAAAAATTGTAACTGATGTTGAGTTAGAAAACACTAAAATGGACTCCGCTGTTTCTATGCCCCACTTGGCAGTAGACTCAATGATTCCAGGCATAAGTGACTTTACTACCGACAACGACATTCTCAACATCAGCTGCAACCCAATGTCTCACAGTGAATCAGAAATTCTACCTTCTGCAGTATTGGATACAATAACAGACACCCCTACAATTTCTAAACCTATGTTGGCCATCGAATACCCCATGGACCATGAAAATATACGAAAAGCTGAAACTGTATCTCTTGAGCAACAAAAAGAAGACACCACGAAGTTACCTGTGTCGTGCTGCCAGGAGCTAATGCAAAATATGGAGGACACGCTACGAAGTTTAATTGGTGATCTCATGTCTAGTATACAGACATCGCTCAAGGCCGAAAACGAACTTCTTAAAAGGGAGATAGTATCTCTGAGGGAAGACAATTCTAGCATGAAGGACATCATCGAAAAACTGCAGAGAGACTTCTCACTCTATAAGATAAGACAACCAGATCATCCTCAAACAATAGTAGAAGATTGCGAAGAATCCATACATAAAAATACGCCAAATCAGCAAAAAGGTCACCACCAAACTGTACACAAAAAAACACGAAGAGACACTCACAAACACAACATATCCCATTGGAGTCAAAATTACCAACAGATTTCAAGTTCTTGAGGATTGTTCAACAGAAAATGAGCAGGTATCAGCATCCCTACCAGACAACGTTCCAGTGCCCGAAAACCAAATTCACAAATCTCAGAGCCATCACAACAGTCCACAAAAAGAACACCACAAAAGGCAGCAGCATCAATCTAATAGAAAACAAAGTGAAGAAATACGTAGTGACGTTACACATATTGTAATTGGTGACTCCCTCTTGAAGGGTATTTATTGTGAAAGAATGTCCACTACAAGAGAAGACATCGTTTCAGTTATGACAGTGCCGGGGGCTGGTATTAAAAGACTACTGGACATAATTAATAAGTTCGATATTAATCACAAGATAACAAAAACAACACTACACGTAGGAATTAATGATATCATGAATGAGCAGAGCCTAAACCCCTCAGGATTGGTGGCTACAATAAAACAAAAATTTCCCAAAGCCTCCATCTTTATTTCATCAATCATACCACCATGCTATGGGTTTCAGCGTCGCACAGCGGACACTTACAACACAAAACTACAGAACTATTGTAAACAAAACGGCCTTGGCTTCATCAACAATACTCCATTCTTTACATCTAACTCAGGAGCACCTAAGAAACGACTCTACAGAGATCAAATTCACACATCCACACTGGGAAGCAGTATCCTGGCCAAAAACATAAAATATCCAGAAAGGACACAACAAGACAGCTCAACCCATATAGAGAATGCAACGAAATCTACTGAGACATCAACATATAATTACAACACATCACAAACCCCACCTACCCCTCAAAGAAGCACACCTATTGCAAGCAGGCAGCCTTCCAGCTATCACAACGCCACTTTCAATCAGGAAGCCGAATCTTATGATACCATGTTTCCCCCATTAGTCACAAAGCAGCCCCACTCAGGTACCTCTACCAACAGTATTCCAATGTCCCAGGCGCAGAATACTCCTACCAACACTACAACAAGGACGGAAGAAATCAGAGATCACCATGCTTCCTCCCCTAGTTCTTATTATCGTCCTCAGTGGAACCCTGAACTTGTCTATCTGATGCAATTCAGCCCTGCGTCACTTAGACAAGCATTAATGATGTCTGCCCAAAGTCATCCCTATTATATGCCCGGCAGAGACGTCAGTTATTGACGAACAAACACTTTGCTTCACTAAATCTCTGTTACTACAGCCTTCACTCCATTTGAACATTTGTTGATTTTTTAATACAACGGTAATAATCAGAACTTTTAATAGTTTATCGGTTAATATCCTCTAAAAAAATTTTCTTTGATTACTTATTTCGTTACAATTTAAATTTCTTATTATCACGCGTAGCTTCAATTTGTTAGAATTTTCGGTGTTAAGGTGTGAAGTGTTGTATACTTGTCTGACTTGTGACTATTATTAATTTCTTCCATCTCTCGTTTAACTTCACTTTGTTGTGTTGAGCAGTTCTGGTGTGATATGTTGTATGCCTGATTGTTTTGTGACAATTTTCATATACTCAGTTGAAATTGTTTTTTTATTAGTTGTATTAATTATTTTAATATTGTATTTTCTGCAATTTCTCATTTCTTGAATTCCACTTCCTTGGTGAAGTATTAATTCGTAAAAATATTTTGCGCTTTTTGTGTGCATAGCCTAACTGTTTTTTTAACTTGTATTTTTTTTTTTTTTATTTTTTTATTATATTTTTTTTAAAATATATCTTTCTTTTTACTATACAAGCATGGCTGGTAATTATGTACCGTGGCTTCACAAGGATGGTCTACGACTTGGTCATCTGAATATTTACCATCTTCTAGGTAAACTCCCCGAACTTACATACATTCTAAGTAATAATTTTCACATTTTTGGACTTTCAGAAAGTCGCCTAAATGACAGAATAACAGACGATGACATTGCGTTAAATGGTTTTAAAACTATTCGGCGAGACGCAAGCAAAAAACAAGAGACAGGTATAACAGTTTATATTTCCACTTCCCTTAATTTTCGCCGCAGAAACGACTTAGAGACAGCAGAGATAGAATGTGTATGGTTGGAAATAAAGCTACCGAATCAGGGCCCATTTCTGGTGGGATATCTTTATCGAAATCCTAGTGCAGGACCTATATGGTACGAAGATTTCACCATAATGATGGACAATGTATTTGCCACAGTCAAGGAGGTTGTTCTTCTTGGTGATTTCAACATCGATATACACAATTCAAATCTAACATGGAAAAATATAATATTATCGTACAACTTAAAACAAATAGTTAACCAGCCTACAAGAGTAACACAAGCATCAACCACACTAATCGACCACATCTACGTAACTTGCCCAGAAAACATCATAGAATGCTCTGTCCCTAATATTGCAATGAGTGACCACTATCCAGTATGCTGTACATGGTCAAAGAATAAATGTAAAGTTCCAAAAAATAAACATGTAAGTATCAAATTTAGAAGTTTCAAACATTTCAGTAAGGAATTATTTTTAAATGACTTGCTAACTGCACCTCTCGCCCGTGTTTACCAACTTCCTGATCCGGATGACGCTATTGAATACTGGACAAAAATTTTTTATAATGTTTTTGACACGCACGTACCAGCTAAGGAAATTCGCGTCAAACGACAATTAAAATCTCCGTGGATCACGCAGGAAGTGTTGGAGGCTATGAGGCAGAGAGATCAAGCGCACAAAAATAAGGACCTCAACACATACAGGGTATACAGGAACAAAGTTCAATATTTAATTCGGAAAGAAAAGAAAAATCGTTTTAGAAATATAGTTCAGAACAAATCAAATAGTAAGGAAATATGGAAGGCAATTAACACCTTAGCGAAAAAACGTAATGCACCAGACTCATTCTCTTCCAACACTTCATTTACTTGCACCGACTTCAGCAATCACTTTCAAGCAGAAATAAACGGTCTGAAATCCACAATACCACCTTCCTGTAGTGACTTAGACAAACTTTCAGCATTCTGTAAAAACAAATGTACAAACTCAGTTCCACCCGACATTCCTTTTATGACAGTTAATGAAGTGTATAACTATCTTATTGGCCTTAAGGATAATAGCTCATCAGGGCTTGACGGAATTAGTAATCGAATACTGCGTTACGCCGCACCAGCTATTAGTGATTCACTAACTTTTATATATAATCAATGTATTGCTAAAAGTTATTTTCCTTCAGCCTTTAAGATTGCCAAAGTATATCCTCTCTTCAAACCTGGCTCGTCAGATAACAGTAATCTTGGTAACTATAGACCTATTTCTCTTTTATCATCGCTTTCTAAACCACTAGAAAAACACATACATAAAGCAACACTACATTACCTAGTTAGCAATGACTTGCTAATTGACAGTCAGTCAGGGTTTCGACAAAAGCATTCATGCCACACAGCTCTAACTAAGATGATAGACAACTTGCACCTAAACATAAATAACGATAACATATGTGGAGCAATCTTTGTAGACTTTAGGAAAGCATTTGATATGTTAGATCACGCTGTTTTAATAAGAAAATTAGAAACAATGAAAGTTAACTTTAAACTAGTGACATTACTTAAATCATTCCTGTCCGACAGACAGCAAGTAGTGTGGTACAATAACTCCTTGTCAAGCCCAACTATTATTGACACTGGTGTTCCTCAGGGTTCTATTCTCGGCCCTCTACTTTTTTTCCATTTACATAAATGACCTTCCACTACACATCGAGCACTCATCCTGCGACCTATTTGCCGATGACTGTACCATTTATACTAGTGATAAAAGTTGCAACACGCTAGAAATATTATTACAAAGCGACACAGACAATCTTATTAAGTGGAGCAATGAAAACTGCATGCAAATAAATATCACTAAAACAAAATGTATGATAATATCAACTAGACAAAAATTACAAAACTCGCCGAAAACAACACTTCAGCTCTACATTGGAACCTCTTTAATTGAAAATGTAAATGAATATAAAACACTAGGACTCATAATTGACCAACATTTAAGTTGGAATTCGCATGTACAAGCACTGACCAAACAAACGGCACAAAAAGTTTACCAGTTAGCTAAAATCAAACATTTCCTAGATGAGGAGACACGAAAAATGTTCTATACATCCCAGATACAAACACATCTAGACTATTGTTCCACAATTTGGGATGGCTGCACCATGTCCAACACTAAAAGACTCTTTTCATTACAAAAACGTGCAGTGCGCCTAATTTCAGACAAAAACCTCACACAGTGTGTAGACGCATATACATATCTTAACATATTACCACTAAGAAAGCGCCTTCTCTTCAACAAAGCCAAATTTATTCACAAAATCTTGTCACAGAATGCTCCAACGTATCTGTGGCCTATTTTCAAATACAGCGGAAGACGCAGTCAACGCTTAAATAAATTACACATGCCCAAGCCTAGGCTCGACTTATTCAAGAAAAGTTTAGCTTTTTCTGCTGCTCATCTGTGGAATACTCTTCCACACGACTTAAAAAATACTCTTAGTCCATATTCATTCAATCACAGACTTTTCAAATACATCATGAGTGCAGATTATATGCCACCCTAATTTCGTTATGTTCTTAAATAATTACGCTGTCACCTCAGGGGCGCATTCCCATAGTCAGTTATGACTGAAGGGGCTATTATTATTATTATTATTATTATTACATAACATCATATGTAGGTTTTAAAGTTAATTTTGTCCTGTTTAGTATAAATTATGATACGCATCTGTAAATTTGTGTAACTGTTATTGTACTGTTACAATGTTGGGATTTTATTTTATTGTACTTTCTTGTTATTTTATTATTTAAGTAACATTTAGGATACGTGTGAGAATAAATAGATTAACTATGGAAGAAGAGAGAAAGGAAGGGCAGAATGTTAGACGGGCCTGCGTGACCAATTCTAAACCCTTTGAAAATAAAGTTCGTTCGTTCGTTCGTCTATCTATCTATCTATCTATCTATCTATCTATCTATCTATCTATCTATCTATCTATCTATCTATCTATCTATCTATCTATCTATCTATCTATCTATCTATCTATCTATCTATCTATCCATCTATCTATCTATCTATCTATCTATCTATCTATCTATCTATCTATCTATCTATCTATCTATCTATCTATCTATCTATCTATCTATCTATCTATCTATCTATCTATCTATCTATCTATCTATCTATCTCTGATAATGTTTGTACTTTTCAACATATGTTATGTCATGCTTATAAGTAATTAATATTAATATGAGTGTGCTATATTATTATTTTACTTTACAACGTTGAATTCCTTGAATTTGATATGTAAAATGCATATGAGAATAAATGAATTCAGTATGAAAGGTGAGAGAAAGGAAGGGCAGAATGTCAGACGGGCCTGCGTGCCCAATTCTCAACCCTTTGAAAATAAAGTTCGTTCGTTCGTTCGTTCTCTCTCCCTCTCTCTCCCAAGTTAGGGAGAACAAAGAAAAACACGGAGTTCCTACTCACTCAATAGCAGACTTTCAAAAATTTCAGGAGTTCCAATTCTGTACTACCTCAATGTGATCATACTCGAATTATTGTCTGATTTACCGTATAGATGTTTGGATTTGTTTGTTTGGGGTTTTTTTGTTTGTTTTTTTCATTTTTTTTTCATTACGTTCTTGTTTGCTTAAACAAATACTTTATTTTGATTATGATTGGGTAATGTCATTGTATGCTGTTATATAACCTTTATAACGTTTTAAGCCTTTAATTTAATGCTTAAAGTAACATGTGAGAATGAAAAGGTATAGTATGGAAGATAAGTGAGAATGGAAGGGCAGAATGTTAGACGGGCCTGCGCGCCCAATTCTTTACCCTTTGAAAATAAAGTTCGTTCGTTCGTTCGTTCGTTCGTTCGCTGAGCAGGGGGCAGAAAAACTTGAAGACATTTTGGAAAAGTCTGAGCGTTATCACAATGCGCTGGCTGAACTACCGGCCACAAAGCGGAAACCGACAGAGGAGCATTTTCGAAAACATAACCTAGAGCAATCTTCTCAGGCTTCTAACCTAGATAACCACAGAGAAACTGGACCTCAAAACCCCCCTCCTGAAAAATCCAAGTTCTACAAGAACAAGTACCCCAACCACCCCAAACAGTCTGATCAACCCGACCGCCCTACATGGCAGCGTAGCCAGAAAGGACAAGGTGGCAAAGGGAGAACCCCTGAGCACGGGACATATGATCAGACCGAGCACACCGAGCCTAAACGCATCGGATGCTTATTGGCAGTCTCGCAAGGCGGAATTATTGACAGTGATTCCCAACCTGTTGGGGATAGACCCTCAACGCGAGGTACTGTTATTTTGAACGGTTCTCAAACTTCTTGCTTATTTGACACGGGGCTTTCTTACGATTGCATTGTTGCCAGAAACCTGGTTAAACCCGGTCAAGAGACAGGAGAGACCGTCAAACTTTGTGGAGTTCGTAAGAGTGATGCACCTACAGCGCTTCCCATCGCATTGGTGGAGATACACTCTGACTTTGTCAGAGGTGTGATCAAAGCGGCTGTTATGGATGATCCCATCTACCCAGTCATACTTGGCGGGAGATACGTGTGTATTGGGAAACCGGAAGAGCCGATTGTGGCAGCAGTAACTACAAGAGGGCAAACCAAGAAGGAACGGGAGCCTGCGCCAAATTTGTTACCTATGGAACTTAAAGAAGCGCAATACAAGGACCCTACTTTGGCACCCTGCTTTAGGAAACTGCCCATGGCTAAGGAACCCAAACAGCACGGGGACATTTTTTCTGAGGATGGCGTACTTTATCGGAGAACGGGCAAGCCTGACCAAGGTTACAACCAGCTCCTAGTACCGAAACAGTACAGAAGCCAAATCCTAGAAATGGGGCACTCTCTTCCCTTTAGCGGACATATGGGACAGAACGCCACAAACCAACGTATAACCACTCATTATTGGTGGCCAGGAGTGAATACTGATATCATCAGATATGTCAAATCCTGTGCCCAGTGCCAACGTGTGCCACCCAAGCAACGGGCACCCCCAGTCCACATGGGTGAAATGCCAATAATGGGAACACCATTCGAACGGGTTGTGATCGACATTTTAGGGCCTTTCGAAAGGACTAAAAGAAGGAACAGGTTTATCCTGACCTTAGTCGATACATGCACTTTATGGGCAGAAGCTATCCCGCTAACATGCGCAGATGCCAAGCATGTCGCAGAAGCCCTCGTGCAGATTTTCACTCGGTTGGGATTCCCGCAGCAAGTGTTGACGGATAATGGATCTCCATACCGAAACCTGTTGATGGATGAGATCGTTAAGATCTTGAGGACCCAGCACATCCACACTAAGCCATATACTCCGGCCGGAAATGGGCTCGTGGAACGTGCTAATGGAAACCTCACCATGATGCTAAGTAAGCTGGCACAAGTGAAACCTGAAGATTGGGATCTCTGTATTCCTGCAGCATTATTTGGCTACAGAGAATCTCCTCATACTTCCACAGGATTTCCGCCAGCTACACTCTTATTTGGCAGACCCATTAAGGGCCCGCTTGAAGCCTTACTTCAGTCTCTGACAGACGAGAAGGCGGATGAGACAGTCGTCTCAGCAAGTAAATATGTGTCGGTTTTAAAGGAAAGGTTGAAACTAGGGTGGGACCTAGCAACGACTAACTTTAAGCGAGCTCGCACAAAGCACGCTAACCGATACAGGAAAGTCGCGGAAGAGAGAGAACTGGAAGCAGGAGAGAAAGTTTTGGTATTACTCCCTACTGAGAACAACCAACTGAAGATCGGATGGCAAGGGCCGTTTACCGTCCTGAAAAAGATTTCTAAGGCTAACTACCAGATCTCTATTGAAGGAAAGGAGAAGGTTTTCCATTTAAATCTCTTAAAGAGATACTTGGAAAAACCAGTGCCAACCTCCGACCATCTCCTGACGATCGCCAAAACTGACGAAGATGACGATAGTGGCAGGGATATTCCACCGCTATCACAGGAAATCTTTCAAAAATGTCAGAAGCGGCGACGCTCTTTCAAGCGCGCATATGAGACATTCCAGGGGAAGGAAACTTTGAGGAGTGGACTTGAGTAGGAATTGGACAGAGATGGAGGGGGAGATGGAGAGGGAAGAAGACAGACACCCCGAAGCTACGGTTATAGGAAATTAAACTCCATAACGTAGACATGGAGTGCTTCCATATCTTAAAGGGGGGAGGCTCTGTCACGTAGGGTTTATATTCATTTAATTTCCTACATCTTCTTCCTATTCTTTCACATAAACTCTCTCTTTTAATATCTCTGTACTTTTTTTTTCCTGTGTATTTTTCATCCATTCGTTTTGCGAATATTATTCTCATATAATTCGCAAACTTTACCTGTTTCTTTCTCAAAACTGAGAATCGCGCTAGGACGATATTACGTAGATGTCAGGGCTGCAGGGCGTCAGAAGGCGTGATAAGTCGGTTCGCTGAACACAGGACGTAGCAAATCGTCTACATTCTCAACGAGCGCGCGAGCTTCTTCTCGGCATAGTCCCGGTGAGGTGTGATACTTTACATCTGCACCGGTCAGTATCCAGACATTTGTCTCGAAAATCCCAAACTGACACGGCGCCCACTTGGGCCATGGTCAGCTGTAGTGTGAAAACTGCCCTGAAATGGAGTCAGGCTGTCTGGGATTTGAAACTGACACGCGTACATCGTGGTCAGTAGGTGACAGTTACGACACACGTTAAGCGGACGTAAATGTTGGGAGTAGGGGAGATAATTTCGCGTGGCGAAATAGTTTGGGCCCTTTGTCTGATTTTAAGATATTGGCCAAGTTTGAAACTTTAATTTCATTCTCGCTCATAGACTCCACAGTAGATAGGTCGCTCGAAAACAGAATAGCTGTTAGAGAAGATCTCAGTTTGTTTCGGCAATTTGTCGAACTTCTAGACTTCCAGAAATATTTTCAGCATTTTTATTCTTAAGTTGTGCGACTACCTGTAATTCTGTGGTTGAGGTAATTAATATGATAGATATATAGATTTTGTGAGTGTTAAAGTGTTAAATCGCTTAATTCATTTTAATCTATTTCTTTAGCGCAGAAGAGAAATAAAGTGGTAGGCTATTATATTTTCTAGGGAAGCATTCAGTGGAAAGCAGAATAAAAATTAAAATTTCTAGCTTATAACGGCAATTGTAGCTATTTATAAATTTAATTTAACTGCTAATACTCAGTCGAGTGTATTTTTCTAAACTAACGTATAAACTCTAGAATCCAGCCTCATGAATGGTGACGGAATACGCACGTGTTCTTAATTTATGAGGATTGCTGATTTTTAAATATAACTTACGTCACGGGAAGTTTAAATGATAAGCAAAGCTCTCTGCTTGCAAGTTTAAATGTAAGTTTTAACCAGTACAGATTCTGTTTATTATATTATATGTGTTATTTTTCCTCCACACAGTGAAAGTTTTGGGGTGACCCTAACTTTACCAGCACCTAGTAGTAGTTTCCATACTTGTGAAGAAATAGACAGTCCTTATTTTGAACCACGTGGGTTTTCTCAAGTAACACTGATCTGACGGTGCAAGTTAGACAGAAATACTAATATCCCTATAACGGGTTTTCAAAGACTGTAATGATAAATACTGGACCTTGGAGCCAGCACTTAATTTCTTCTAGAAACTCTATATAATTTGCTGCCTGGTGGCGTGAATATTAACAATCATTTCCCGACTAGATTATATCTTGTGGACAAATCGGTGGTGTGACTAAAGTGAATCCTATACTGAGGGAAGGCACCGACCTGACATTCATCATTTTTTAGAAACCTACGCTATTGACACTGTGCTCTGCTAACTCCCGCGCCTGGAATAATTGTTAGGTGACTTAATCAGACATTTGAACAAATTTGCATACCCAAGTAGTCGTTCCCGGAGACTCCAAGTTAAATACGTCTTTTGGAACTGGGGACTTCTTGGCAGAAGACTGCATTTTTTTTGAGTTTGTGTGAAAATCTAAAATCAATGTGTTCCAAGAGGCAGCAAGCAAAGTCGTGAGTACAAGTATGAGAAGCCATGGCGGAATGAATGAGTGTACGCTGGTTTGAGTGATATTTTTCACTATTTTATCTTTGACACCCTGTTGCTGTCCTAATTTTTTTTTTCAATCTGCATAATTTGTTGCTAAGGCTAGAGTTCTTGTGTTTTTTTTGTCTTAGGTTAAATCAGATTTTTTTCAAACTCTGTGCATATAATTACGAGATAAAACAAAGAAAAACTCTTAGACTCAAACCCTATGTATCTGTGACTCTGGCGCCATCATCTGTTCTCTTAACGGGGCCGGGCTAAACCTAGAGTTAACACTATAACGGGGCTATCATCCTTGCAACATTTCCTTGATTTTTTATGACTATGTGTATATGTATTTTCCTTGATGTACTTTCTTTGATGTTGTGAGCCGATTTTTCCTGATAATAAAATCGTTCTTGAACTTAATAATCGTGTTTGGTCAGCTCGTTCTAGATAATATATATATCATTGTTATAGTTTTCCCACGTCTGTGTGTTTACCTGTCGTCACGTGTATGTGCGTGCCTGTGAGTGATAGAAATATACGTAATATGTATATTGGTGTAGTCTGTCTGACGCTGTAACAACTGTTGTAGAAGATAGGTGAGAGAGAGAAGAATTCTTTTCGCTTTCAGAGACAGCCACTATATCAAAATCTATCATCTCACGTGTGTGGAAATTCTATTACCTTTCACTAACTCTCACTGAGTCTATCACCTATTCAAACCTATTCAGAAGGGACCAAACCTAGTCTTAATTCTCCTATCGGAAATCTACGACAAGGGACCAGCTGCTGTGTTGGATCCATGCTCCATATGGAGCGAACAAAGGGAAATGACGAAATAATGATAAATGCTTCTCTAGTTGTAAAGATAAGACGGTATGAAAGTGTAAGACTGTAGAGAAGACGTGTGAAGGATTTCATAAAAGTTACAACGTGTAATAAACTAACTATATGACAGTCAAGCTGTTTCCATGTTACGCTGATACACTTCTGCTGTGTGGAATAACTTGTCCATTAAAACAGAATATACTGACGCACTTAATCACTTCATTAATCACTGAACACTCACCCTGTCAACATCATTCACACCAAGTCCACGATCCCGCTGGAGTTCTGCTACTGGAACAGTATCCAAAGAAGTCATGGATTTACCGTCTGCGGTATCAAAACGATATCTCGTCATCCGGTTAAATATTTATTGCCGACGTCCGAACAGAAACGATCAACGGGTATGTAATTTCACAGCCAAGCACTAAGGTAAAGAGAGTTGAACGTACCATTTCACACGCGCACACTGCCATCATCCATACTGCAGAAGTGTTACAATACACGTTCAAATAACGATCCAAATCTAGTCGGTCGATCTTGCCGGCAAATAGTAAACTAATGGCGGAACACTAGCATGGATACAATTTTCGTAATTGTAAACCTACAACTGTAAAGACAAGAGAATACTTAAACGCGCAATCTATATCAGTATGAAGGAGTCAAAAGGAAGTATATTATTATTTTTGTTTTAAAGTTAAACTGACATCAAACAACAGTGTTCACAGACTGACAAACTACGATAGCCTTCGCTAAAATAAGCGTGTATCCTGGCCTAAGGTACAGGCATTATTAAGTGATCCACGGCAGGTCGGGATAGCGTCCCTTGATATCGAATTTGCCGTTACAAAAATCAATGGCTTAATGGAAACTCGAGATCGGTGAATGCACGTGAGGTGGGATGGGGGTTTCCAAAGGTAAGGACAACACGCGAAGAAGGAAGAGAAAGGATCGACTTTGAATTCCGTCGTACTCCAGTACGAGATGTGAAAAAATACAAATATAAGAGAGTTACACAGAATGAGAGAGAGAGTTTTTTTTTTGTTTTTTTTTAACGACAACAATTATTACTTGATTATGAATGTGTGGGCAGACAGAAGGGATGAGAAAAATAGGGCGCATGCAGCAGAAGATGAAAGAAAATAGCAGTTATACTATCAGATACTGATATTTGTATCTTACTGTACAATCAAAAACAAATGACGAGGAGATGCGCTGGCGCTGACAGAACACACACACACACAGAGGAAACCAGCTGATAGTAGTACAGGTCGTCATTGTTCAAGAATCTACAGGGTAAGAGAAACTCAGGTAATCATTAAACACTTGGAGAAAGGACAAGTATCAAAAATAGACATTGTAACCAAAGATGCGCTACAGCACATGACAGAAAGGAATATGGCCAAGCACTAGTAACTACAATACCAATATAAGGAAATCAACATATGTCAAGATTACAGAACTATAAGTATGATTAGTCACCCACATAAAGTATTGCTGCAAGCCACACTAAACAGATTAACTCCATATTTAGATCATATAATCTCCAAGAACGTGCTGATTTGTGGATGGGAACAAGAATGATAACACGGATGTTGAATCTAAGACTACTGTGCCAGAATTATACACAGAATCCGCAACATCTGTATAATGACTTTGTCGGTATTAAGAACGCCTTGGATAAAGTTTTGAAGAGGCGTTATGGACAATGGTGAAGAAATATAACATCAATCAGAATCTCATTCAGACTATTGCGCAGTTCTATGTTAGAGCCACCAGTGCAGATTTGGTAAAAAGGCACATTATGAGAAAGGTTCCGCACTACCAATAAAGTCCGAGAGGAATTTCTGCTCTCACCTTCGTTGTTGAACATCGTGCTGGAGCGCATACTGTTACACGCTCTTTAAAACCAAATAGCCATGGTTTGTATTGGAGATCACTAACAAACAATAGACAAAGATGGCGACCATATGACAAGCGCTCACGATCTGTGATGTCCTAATGGTCAAGTTTTAAGGGACATGTCATATTAGGTACCACAAAGTGATTTTTGTTTGCACAGAAACACCAGAGAAAACAATGTAGTTTGGAAGCCCTTGGAAAACCATGAAATTTGGTACTTTATTTTTTAAAATAGGACAACAAATAACAAAGTTATAGCATTTTAAAAAGTGTGGGGACTTCGCAACATTGAAAAAGTTACATCACACCAACTTCAGAACACTGCCGTCTTCTTAAATATAACCTTACAGCTTTCTCTGACAAACAGCATATAGTCTGGAATATACTGATCACACAAAGAAAACTATAGGGCTACATCATGAATAATTATCAATATATCTGAGACCAAAAATTGCAAATCTGCAAAACACATTACCTAAAAATATAGTTTTTTGAATGAAAGTCAATATTCCCAACATCATATATCAAAAAGTATAAAAGTTACAAGCTTTAAATGTGTACATATTAATCTGCATATTACACAAATATATCTCAATTTTTTTTCAGAGGATTTAAACATCTATTTGTTCTTGTATAATTTTTTAAAATGTGTCCAGAGGCCAGTTTGTCGCAGTGGAAGAAAAAAAAGTGAAAATGAAGAAAAAATTTTTCTTTGAAGATACTGTCCATATTTCATTAAAAAAAATTAGTAGGCAATAATTAACAACATCTAAACAATAATTAACAACATCTAAATGCTATATGTTTTTAAAACAACTGGTTATTAGTATTTAAAAAGACATTTTTAAACTGGAGGAGAATGATCATGGCGCACTCTTTCCCTGCGAGAGGGCAATGAAGCCTCAAAACCTAAATGCTTCAGAAGTCCAAAATACAATTCTTTGATATTTCCTGATAGTTTTAATGTCCTTATCATTCAATATTAATTTTCTGTATCTTAATTGAACCTTAAGATTTCTAAGGGCATTTCGTCCTTTACAAATGTTATCTACATCCTCCTTTGTGGTGCACAGAACCCCTTGGCTTATGATTGTGTTATATAACTCTTAACTTCTTCTCTGCATTTTTAATATCTTTCTCTTTTTTCCTCTTATTGTTGTCAGTTATTCACTGTTTAATTTTTTCTTTGACTGCCCTCTCTGACACAGTACTCCATTTCTTCCATTGCAGTCTATGTTTTCTTTGCACCCAGGAACATAGAAATTTATTTGTAAGGCCCTCCCTACTTCTGAAATTATCAAGTGCTGACAATATGGAATTGGTCATCACAAAGTCAAAGGGTGGTTCGTAGTCAGCAGGACTGGACAAAAGGTTTTTCCTAGTCAAATTGATTGATGAGAGTAGCTCAGGAAGCTCGTCAAAATATACATCATTTGCTAAATACTGTTGCAGCTCATGATCATCACCTCCAGTTAGAAAATGCTGCGCAGTTTGCAGGACTTTCAGCACTCGGTGCTTCAGCCTTCCTTTAGTGACAGCTGGAAAAGCTTGAGGAACCATGCAGTCACCTGATGGATGGATAGATGATGAGTATGAACATTAGCCTACCTGGGTTCAAAGGTTTGAACATGTGGACATACAAAAAATAATGAATTCATTCATGTTTCCTAATCATCTTATGAACTTATTCACACTTATTGGGTTCTTCGTCGTCACTCTTGCATTCTCTACTTTTATTTTATCTGCTCCTCCCTCTTCTCCATTTCACTTTTTATCTGTTTGTAGTGTGTTACTTTGTGGTCTGTAGCTTTATGAAAAAGAAAAAAAAAACTACAAGCAGTCTACCTCAAGCCATGTTGCATTCCCATCCTCCTTCAGATAATAAAGTTGTGCAAGGACCTTGTTTGTCAGTGTGACAGCTGGCACCTTTGCACAGCGGCCCTTCCCAGTCATTAAAAAATGGTTTTTTATACCATCGTAGTATGAGTCATCTGCAAGTGCAACAGTAAAATTCTAGAAGTGAAATTTTCTTTACATGTATAGAGCATTACATGTACTATTATATATATATATATATATATATATATATATATATATATATATATATATATATATATATATATATATATATATATATATATATATATATATATATATATCTTCTTCTTCTTCTTCCATCCTTAGCCACCAACCGGCAAAGCAGTATGTGGCCAGTACGCCTAGTGGCGTCTTAGGGCAACAACAAATTGATCAATCTATCGCTGTTTCCACCACGCCTAGTGGCGTCTTTGTGGAACAAAAACAGACCAAACAATCTATCATTGTTTCCGTAATCAGATTGGTTGGCAAGCAGGTGATCAGCCCACTGTGCGAAGTTTTTACGGGATGGGGTAAACAGCCCCATGCCCAACCCTCCTTAGTCGCTTTTTACGACATGCATGGTAGGGTGCAGTGTTACTATTCTTTGCTCCCCTTTCGGGCCCCGGTAACACACGGGTGATATATATATATATATATATATATATATTGCATTGAAAATCAGGACTAACCTTAAAACTTGAAAAGTGCACAGCCAGCTTAAATTAAGATGTACATTAATTAACATGAATACGTGAGTCTGAACTATTTAAAGTGCATTTCATGAAAGCTGTTTATATATATTTATGTTCGAGGTAAGACTATCAACTAGTGCCTGCTAGTCCGGACATTTCAGTACACCGTCAGCTACTTTAGTTATGGTACCGTATTTTCCGGTATCCTAGCCTTGACGCAATATGTCGGCCATTGGTATTGGGCCTTGCGATATCATTCGCTTTTGAGATCATAATTCACCCTATTATGTTGCAAAAGAAACCTTCATTTAATTACCAATTAATCAAAACATGCATTTTTTTTATTCAAATTGGTAACTTTCTTAGCTTTTCAAGCTCTTGAAAAAATTAGATTGATGTGCAAATGTCTGAAGTGGTGATAACAATTCAATCCATGCTGTTACACAAAAACTGTGCGATCGTGTTAAATTGCTAAATAATATTAAAACTATTGTAGATTTTACATTTGAAGTTCAAAACATTGTTAATAAGTGATATACTTACGTATAGTTAACCTCAAGTCAGAAGATGTGATGATGTTTGAACATGAGCCAATGTAAGTGGCGTCCCGATCTTGATCGACATCGGGAGTTATCACGGCCAATGGAACAGCCTCGCTCTCTATCCTTCGCTAAAATTCTAGGCCTAACTTGAGCGATACCGAACTTACTCAAAGTCAATTCTCTCGACCGCCAAATATCAGAAGTCTTTAAAATGTCACACGAATAAAGGAAAATGGCTCTCAAATCTTCTCATACATTGCAAACAATTATAACACCATTTAAAATGTCAAATTTGGTAAAATTTCAACTTCACTTCGAGATATCGACGTTTTACACTTTATTTTCTACAGTTTGCAATATATGAAACTAAAGATACACTTTTCCCCCTAAAATTTGTGAAAACAGTGAGCAAACTGGTGGTTTGCTTTTATTTTTGTTTAATTAATACACTTCAAAAGAGAAGTAGATAAAGAGTATCGTGATATAAATTTTATTACAATCCACTTCATAGCAAAGGGACAGTGACGACTTAAACTTGACGAATTTCCCTCAGTTTTCTCCACTTTCGTCCGTTTTCAACAGCTCGAAGCGGGCACTTTGTGGTACCTAGTCATATCAGGCAAACAAATAAAGCACGTTTATACGTTACTCACTAGTCACAAACACGGACACAAACAATCACAACGCACAGCAGCGCGCAGGACACTCATAAAATAACAAGGCAGACAAGTCCGACCACAGTACATTATCGATCTCGCTTCCTGTCTACACTGCTAGTCATTCACAAATGCCTACCTAACTTCAAAACAAAGAACGCCCCTTCACTCAACACACAAATACTGTTTAGAGCGCGTACTACTATCAATGTACTAAACTGAATTAGTATTTCTATTTATATATGGATCAGCCAAAATAAAAAACACAGACATTTTAAACTGCTGTGAGAGTAAACAACGAGGACTAACAAACTGACAAACACACATTTTCTCACTCAATCTCTCTAGTACCAGGATACGCTCAACTTGATATACCCAGGATACGCTCAACTTGATACACCTATCTCCATTACACGCTTGTAAGAAATATTCAAACACACACAAACAATGTTGCGTGGTCTGAGAAAAAGAACATCCTTTCTCTCTCCCCCCAACACTTCACCAACCCATGTTTTCCATATAACTTCCTTTAATGAAATACACTAGACACATACTGATACTATAGCTGCAGATATCCAATATCTTTCATAAAATGAAACATTATTTTCATCATGTATGACACAGAATTAGGACTAAGTGTTCGCCGATTATATAAATACTTTACACGAAAGTCTGCTTAAGGGAAAATCAACATTTTTTTTTTTACATCAGAACTATAAATACCGATTTCGTGATGTGTATCTCACCCGTCTGTTGCCGGGGCCCGAAAGGGGAGCAAAGAATAGTAACACTGCACCCTACCACGCATGTCGTAAAAAGCGACTAAGGAGGGTTGGGCATGGGGCTGTTTACCCCATCCCGTAAAAACTTAGCACAGTGGGCTGATCACCTGCTTGCCAACCAATCTGATTACGGAAACAACGATAGATTGTTTGGTCTGTTTCTGTTCCACGAAGACGCCACTAGGCGTGGTGGAAACAGCGATAGATTGATCAATTTGTTGTTGCCCTAAGACGCCACTAGGCGTACTGGCCACATACTGCTTTACCGGTTGGTGGCTAAGGATGGAAGAAGTGATGTGTATCTGGATCAGTGTGACCTACTGAGAAAAAACCCCAGTAAAAACTCGAGTTTCTACCTACTGGTGGTCAGTACAACGTTACACAACACACTGCTGCTGTTTTGTAGTTCGGTCACAACAAAGATCACCACAAGATGGCTAGATCCGTCATATTAACAATATCACTTTATTCTGTTCATTTAACACTTCTAAAACCAAGTTACTGTAATCACATAGCTAATGACGAATGTTGCAGCTGTCCAACCAATACTGACGACAAATCCAAATGCCTTATAAAATAAAAGAAACCACATAAGACTACTACAGTAAGGCACAGACAAAATATTTCATGTTCATTTTGTAACCGGTTTTTGGTTTGGTTTTTTAAGGACTATCTTCATTGCATACGGACAACTCCATCAGTGCTCTGATCTCCTCCCTTAGATCACACAAGGAGGATCTCAGCACAGCAAACGAACTCCGTTGCACCAGCGAGAATCCCAATGTATGTATATAGGAATACACACAAAGAATTCTGCGTGGCCTAAGAAAAAGGTTTTTAACAAAGGTAAAGGCAGTCACATTAGCAAATAATGCCTTAGGCGAGTGAGGTGTTTGATACTACACTATACTTAGGTATCCGGCTTTATGAGTCGAGGTTACCGCTTCCCGTCCTCACTGCCTCTGCCTCTCGCAACTTAAAAGCAGAGTCGGGTACCCATTTACAACGAGGTAGACTGGTTTAAAAAAAAAATAATTAAAGAATATACACATATTTCAAGCTCTTTTGATACCACACAATTATTCTGAGACAGCCAAGATTCTGATTAATGAGCAGAGGGTCACGTGAGAATGAACTTACTGACTAGGCCAGATGTAGTAGCAGTACAGTTGTGTCGGTATGAAATATGTCCAGAATGACTCACCGTGTTTGTTGTAAACACATGGTCCTGTACGAACATAACTTGTTTAATGAAGTAGGGCACGGCGTGCTGACTAGACAGGATTTCCAGGTGGGTGACGTTCTGATAACGACCCAAGTACAGTGTTAAGTAGCTGATGTTTACATTACAGCAGAGACTCGAGTACAACTATCGGAAGCAGGACTAACAAGCTGTCATGGGAACTAGCGAAGCTGAGAAACTAGGAGATCATTATCGCTCTTCCTGTTCAGCCAAGAGGAGTCCGCAAACAAAGCTCTGGACCTAGCATGAGAAAATAACAGAAGCGTTCACGAAACTGCCTTGATCAAACAGTTTCAAATTTATAACACATAACTCGATAATACTCTGAGAAGGTTAAGGCGGCCGGCGTAATGCTGACCTCATCACCCCTAGTGTGCCAATGGTCAAGAAAATATGGGCCTAAATCCATATTCCCAATATGCCTCAATGGGCGTGTAACGGGATCCTTTACCTTTTTTTTTTTTTAAATAACGGCGTATAATGGGTTACTGATCGTGTGTATTCTGAATTAGCCGTAACCCGACTTTTAGATCTGGCTTGAACTTGTCAGTACCTACAGCAAACACATCGATCCACCTACCTATTGGCGTAACCAGATATACCTTTGACTGGAACTTACGGGGAAGAGAAGAATCAGGACGCCAAACACAACCTGGAGATGAACGGTACAGGAGGAAGCACAAGCAACCGGGATCTCATGGAAACAAAAATAGTAATAGGTGGTCAGCAATAACTGCAGTTCAAGGTACAAACAAAAAATGGATGATGTTGGCTGTCCTTAACAGATGAAAGCCACCAGTCCCTCGATCCCAGACAGACTTGGTCAAGAAGAACTGATCATCACGTGGCATGGCTTATTAATCTCTTCAGGAGTAAAGTATTCGAAATAGGATGACAGCGGTGGCGTTATTGTGCATACATACAAGTTATCAAATGGTATCGTATGTTTGATTACTTCCTTCTGTCATGACGCTGAGCTGGCTAACATACAGCAGTCCATTTGGAGGGAAAAGTATCTAAGCCACAATTCTAAGACTGAATACAACATTGCCACAAATGCTGGATGTTATGTGTCAGTGCGCCAAAAACTCTGCATCTACTTGCTCAGCCGTACTCAAGGAGGACAGCAAAGAGTGAAACGTGCAACAAAGTTATACGGCAACCCAGTTTTGTTGTTGTTGTTGTTGCTTGTAATGAACTCCCAATAAATAATTCATCATTCAAACATAATCCCACAGAGTATATCTGAATAAGAAACGTTGATGCGACAAGTTCACTGTGATGTATGTTACATGAATAAATAACAAATAAATAATACTATCACATGGCTCGCTGTTACGAAGTAGTTTTACCTAGGGTCTATATCCACTACTCCACCAATCCTTATGCTTCAATGCTGCTCTATTTACCCCTACTGCCACCCTTTCTAGCGACGGACGTCACCGTCTTAAGTAACTTAGCCTCATCTTCAATGTGTGTTCAAAAATGCCTGTATCTTCCGCATCAGCGCGTGTTCCAAAACTGGGGTACGTTGATAACTTACATCAATAACTTTTATAAGGTGAGATTCAGCGTCACTATTTCATGTTACCTCTCGAGTAAACATCCTATCAAGATAGTTACAGCGCTGTGCTTGTTTTCATTTGTGTTAACGGGCAGTGATATCTCTTCTCTCCCCCCTTATGTTAGCGTTACGTATTTCTGTATTGTTTGTGTTGGGGGAATTATGTTATCAATTACCTGGAATGTAGTGCTATGAGGAAGACAGCCACACTCTGTAAACAGCTAATTGTTGCAGTGATAGTTCTACACAACGATTTGGGGAAACAGGAAAGTTAGCTGCCACAATCAGGTAAAGATAACCTCATAGCAGAAACTACCACTGGGAAGTGAAGAGTTACGGACTTGACTTTACTAAGTCCAGCTGTTATTATAAGGTGGGGTGACCAGTTCCATTCACGCTACCTTTGCGTTCCCTAACTCAAAGCAGTGTCAGCTACCCATTTACAGCTGAGTAGACTGGAAGGTGACGCTACTAGGTTTCGATCTCAGAGGCTAGTAACTATGCCGCCGAAAAGCCAGCATTCTAACCCGTTTAGCCAATCGGACGCTCAACTGACAGAATAAGAAAGTCAACTGACATCAGCACAAAGATGAAAAGATGGATGACAGTTAAGATTAATAAACAGACCAACATAAACAGGAAAATGGTGGATGACGGGTAAGATTAATAAACAGACCAACATAAACAGGAAAATGGTGGATGACGGGTAAGATTAATAAACAGACCAACATAAACAGGAAAATGGTGGATGACAGGTAAGATTAATAAACAGGAAAATGGTGGATGATGGGTAAGATTAATAAACAGACCAACATAAACAGGAAAATGGTGGATGTCAGGTAAGATTAATAAACAGACAATATAAACAGGAAAATGGTGGATGACAGGTAAGATTAATAAACAGACAACATAAACAGGAAAATGGTGGATGAAAGGTAAGATTAATATACAGACCAACATAAATAGCGAAATGGTAGTTGGCAGGTAAAAAAAAAAAAAAAACAGACAACATAAACAGGAAACTGGTGGATGACAGGTAAGATATAACTGGGCAACATGATGAGTAAAATAACTGATGGCAGGGAAGATGAACAGGGATATGATCGAACAGTGACAAAATGATGAATACTTGGTAATAATAGTGAAACAACGTAAAAACGCATGGAACAGACATCAAAGGTTGACCATGGTTCACAAGAAAAAATATATTGCACCACAATTCGTACACTTGCCTCCCCGACTGTACACTGATTTTAAAAAAATCCTATATTTAAAAAAATGAATCGTGTATGAAAACAAAAAAAATAAAAAAACGTCACTGGCTACAGATGATACAATGCACTTACATAATCGCCAAAAGCAAACAGTGGTGGAATACCTACTGATCAACAAACACAAATTACAAGCCTGCAACTCTAATTTATGTACACACCTCGGTGGAACAAATGTATCAATTTTGCCGGAATGCCGCGCGCTCGCCCAAATGTACATATTTTCAAACATGTCCAGCCAGGCTCACACGGGATACCTAATACAAGGCAAGACAAAACTATAAGAGTGGTAAGAACTACATTGGCAAATACCTTAATAGTAGCGTGAAAAATTCTGGCACAAGGTGAAACTGATACCTTCCAAAATCTATTTGGGGGGGGGGGGGGGGGGGGGGGGGGGGGGGGGGGGGGCGGGGAGGGGGAATTGAGAAGAATCAAATAAGAGACGACTTATGTGTAACAGGAAACTGTTGAAGTCCGTGGTTAGTTTGGTTAGCTTCAAGAGTAGAAGCAGCTAGGTTATGTTGCCGTGGGGATTTCCAGCTACATACCACTAGCTAGGTCATGACAGTGGAAGGTATGCGAAGTTCAAACATTTCAAGAATACTGGAGCGACAGCGTGTAACAGTCGTCTTCCGTACTCTGGTCATGGCGCTACAGGCCACAGTACATTTATAAATGATGTACAACACACGATTACAAGGCTTCAAGTACTCGTGTCTCTCCACAACGTCCTGTCTCCAGTACTTACTTACTTAGTCGTTCCCCTTCTACCGTGAGGTGTAGAGGTTTCCTGTCTCCAGTACAATTTATCAATTCTGCTGTTGGCCTTCCTTCCATGCCACGATGTCAAATTATCCAATATTTGCTCTCTTTGTCTTCTGTATCTTTTTCCTTCAATCTTACCTGTTGTTACGATATATTCCAGCTTTCCTCTTCTCATAACATGCTAAAAAAAATGGATTGCTTCTTTCTAACTTGGGAAATAAGTTTGCTTTGCGCATTGGCCTCTTTCAGGGCATCCTCATTACTCTTTTTGGCTGTCCATGATATTTTTAACATTCTTCTGTAAAACCACATCTCTGTAGCCTCTAGTGCTTTCCCTACTTGTTTACCAACTGGCCATGACTCACACCCATATGTCAGGATTGGTTCTACATAACACTGAAAAACTCTCTTTCTCACGTCCACTGAACTGTTGCATAAAATACATAAACATTATAGAATGCTGTTTTCGCCTGAGCTATTCTGCTATTCACTTCTGAGATGCATTTTCCATCTGTTGTTATTAATGTGCCCAGGTATTTGAATCTATTGACCTGTTTTAAAACTGTTCTTTTTACTTTGATTGTACATTCTGTGGAAGTGGAATCCATTTTCTTTGAGACAACCTGTCTGTCTTTTTTTGCTATTAAGGCTGAGGCCTTTATTTTCACTTTCTGTCACTACTGTATCAACCATTTCCTGCAGTTCCTTTTCACTTTTTGCTATTAAGACTGTCATCAGCGTATCTCAAGTTGTTTATATTATGTCCGGCCGAATGATATTCATGGCATGTCCTCTAGGGATCTCATTATATTTTCACTGTACAGATTGAACGGATCCAGTGACTTCACACATCCCTGCCTGACACCCTTTTTTACTTGCTGAAACGTTCCTATTTGGCTGCTAATTCTTACAGCTGCTGTTTGTTTCCAGTACATGTTCTTTATTATCCTCAAGTCTTTACCATCAATGTTGATGCTTTCAAGCATTTTGATAATTTCCTCATGTTTCACTTTGTTAAATGCCTTAGAGTAATCTATAAAGCATAAGTACAGATCTGTTTTTACTTCTATATCTATTTCTATTAATGTTCTTATAATATATATGGCATTGTTTGTGCCTTTACCTTCTACAAATCCACACTGTTCATCACCGATTTCTGGTTTAATTTTATTTCTCACTCTTCTCATGATTATTCGTAATAATATTTTGGTCACATGACTCATAAGACTAATGGTGTGGTGTTCTTCACAGTCCATGGCTCCAGGTTTCTTTGGCAAAGCTATGAATATGGATTTTAGCAGATCATCAGGTATTTGACCACTTGTAGATGTCATTTAAGAGTTTTGTTATCACTTCTACTCCAAATTCTCCCAAAGCTTTTACTTTATCTACTGTTATATTATCTGGTTCATGCACTTTGCTTTTCTTCATGTGGCGTATGGCATCCTCTACCTCTGGCACAAACATTGGTGATCCTTCACAGCTGTCCTGTTTATTAAATCTGGTCTTTCATCATCATACAGCTCCTTGATGTATTCTGTCACCTTTCTGTTATGTTCTCATGACCCATGAACAATGTTCGTTCTTTTGATTTCAAACAGCCAGTGGCTGTTTGTGTCCTTCTGCCTGTTAACACATTTATTTGCTTGTACATAGATTTTAATTTCAAAGGCAGTAGACCACAAACTGAGGAAGGAACAAGCAGGATTTAGAAAGAATAGAAGATGTGTAGATCATATATTCACTCTCAGGAACATTATAGAGCAGTGCTCAGAATGGCAAAGACAGCTTTACATTAATTTCGTTGATTTTGAAAAGGCTTTTGACAGCATACATAGGGACAGTTTATGGAAAATACTGAGGGCTTATGGAATTCCAAGCTGCATAGTGTCAATTATAAAAAGCCTCTATGCCAACTTTACGTGTAGTGTTGGGCAGAGCAACCTAACCTTTGAGGTGAAGACAGGAGTACGACAGGGATGCCCCTTGTCTACCACTCTATTTTTAACAGTCATAGACTGGGTGATGCGCCAGACAACAGAGGGCAGTCCAAGAGGAATAAGATGGACAACATTTTCTACATTGGAAGATCTGGAATATGCAGATGACATTGCACTACTAGCACATTCACATCAACACATCCAGGAAAAAACGGATAGACTTAACAAGTTTAGCCAGCAGGTGGGCTTGAACATCAATTTAAAGAAGTCTGAGGTCATGATGCTCAATGTGAGCAACCCTGAGCCCATATCAGTAAGGAATCAGCAACTGGTACAGACAGATACCTTCACATACCTAGGAAGCATAGTAACACCAGACGGCGGGGCAGGCAAAGACATCAACATCAGAATGAATAAGGCAAGAACAGCCTTCTTTAGCCTAAACAACATCTGGAAGTCCTCCCCGAATCTTTTGGCCGAATACGATCACTAACCAAGTCTTTTGATGTTTGATGTATTGATTCCTTTAGCATTTCCCCCTGTTCATCTATACTCTGTATTTTTTCTATTGCATTGTACCTATTCTGCATTGTGATGTTGTATCTTTCACACATTTCCTTATCTGATTTAAGGATGTTTAATTTGATGTAGTATGAAGCTCGCTTCACTTTCTGCAATTTTTTTCTAAGTTTTCCTATTAATGGTATATGGTTGCTGTTGCAGTCTGCTCCTGGCCTAGTTTTCACAGATTTCAAACTGTTTCTAAATCTCCTGCATATTAGTATGTAGTCAATCTGATTATGAACATTGTTTCCTGGACTTGTCCACGTCCAAAGGTGGCTTGGATGTTGCTTAAACATAAAAAAGGAGCGTCCGATTGGCAGAGTGGTTAGAGCGCTGTCCTCTCACGGCAAAGGTATCCGGTTCGAAACACGGTGGTTTCACGCTAAAGTCGATCAAGGTACCTGACTCTGTTCTGGAGTTAGAGAAGGCAAAAGCCGCAATGAATGGAAGTGGTCATCCCACCTCTCGAAGCTGGATCAAGTCACTTCACTCCCATAAGGCATTATCTGCTATGGGACCTTATACATACAAAGAGAATATTTGACTGAAAGTTTGAAGACAATCATTCAGTTTTAAGTTTGTAGTCTTCACGCCAACAGCTTTCCTACAATATTTCTATATAAATTATGTATATATGTTTCGTTATATAACATGTACTTTCGTGCAAGGAGGCGAATTCATGTCTCGAAAACATCACAGCTGACATTATAAATCAATAGATGCGTCAACAGGCCAGAGATAAAACTCTTCAATCCACCTCGTGCCTCTGTCACGGTGTCCACAGCTCTCCGTTTGATTCGTTGCAGCGTCTGTACTCCCTATATTATTTTGTCTTCCCCTATGTCGGTCCCCGAGTTCCTGATCGGGAGCATAAGTAAGATCAACAGTAGATTTCCTCACTGCACGTCAAAGTCATCTCCACTTACATTTTACATTTTAATAATGTTTAAACGATATTGTCGTCCTTTCACGCCGGTGTTTCTTCACAGCAATACGATACAAGTATGACGTGGACAACACTTTACAAGTATGACGTGGACAACACTTTACAAGTATGACGTGGACAACACTTTATAAGTATGACGTGGACAACACTTTACAAGTATGACGTGGACAACACTTTACAAGTATGATGCGGACAACACTTTACAAGTATGACGCGGACAACACTTTACAAGTATGACGTGGACAACACTTTATAAGTATGACGTGGACAACACTTTACAAGAATGGCGCGGACAACACTTTACAAGTATGACGCGGACAACACTTTACAAGTATGACGTGGACAACACTTTATAAGTATGATGCGGACAACACTTTACGTCTATAAAACATTAGAGGATGGCTTTAAATAGTATCAGATTTTTTTCGGCGTACGTGTTAGCGGACCTTTTCAAGACTTGACTATGCTAATTGATAGAAACTAGTAGTCCTTTTCATGACTGTTAATATTTATCAACACTGCACACGAAATGACAAAGTTCACATATATTTTAATGGCACTTGTGCTCTGATATAACCGCTGGACCTCTAGATTGAAAGGAACGTGCCTCTTCGAATCAAGAAGGCAAAAACCTCAAGGAAACCAAAAGGACTTTTAAGCAACACCAGAGATAAGGGAGTTGCCTACGCTACTTGGCACAGTATATACCGTTACATTCCAACAGGCCTGCGTATCAAACTGCAGATGATGACGAATACACTCAATAAAATATTCAACAACTACATGAAGCTATCAAGTATTGCTCTGTATGTAAACCACACATACCTGCAAGATAATTTATCCGGCGGGATCTCAACAAAACAAGTAATGATCAACCTGCAAGAAAATTACACAACTGTCAAACTATCCTCCTCATTCAGGGAAGTAAATATTTCCGGCTATAATATCGAAATGGCAACCCTGTCCTCAGCTGCTTTCATGACCACCAGCACTGAGAAGCGTTGTTCACGGCAACCCGTCTGTTCGCGAGGTGTGTGACGCACTGTTTACCAGATCACAAAGTGAAAGAGCCCTATACATACTTCCTATCTAGCCCACCAATCTGTTAGAATGTCATACATACAGTCAGCAAAGGCCAGAACTAAATGCAAGCAGGGGAAGGTAGACTTCTAACCCCACTGACGAACAGACTCGGTTCTCAGCTAGCTGCCAGTACAAGAATTTCTGCTCGTCTTCTACAAGAAAGAAAATGTGTAAGGAAAGAAAATGTGTAAGGAAAGAAAATGTGTAAGGAAAGAAAATGTGTACACTTCATAACTGTAGCCGTGCCATATTTTATTGACTGTTGTTGTCATTGCTTGTTCTCACTTCCCCCACCTCCCTCATCCCAAAAAAGACAGAAATAAAAGAAATTTGTTAAAGTATAAACTAGCATGTAATATGTCCTATAAACTATTTCTGTGACATTTTTTTTATGAAGAAATTTTAAAGCAGATAGGGAGGGGGTAGGTGGGAAGATGAAACAAGCACACTTGAAACATGTACATAAATAAGAACCGTTTCCATTTTCTTTTAAGGAGCCGCCACTGCAGATGGCCCCCTCTTGCAGGAAGCCTGAGTCAAAGTATTCACGTACTCTTTCAGTGATTGTCTCTGTAGCATTTTGTTCTTACATGATACGTTTGCACATACATGTACAGCCTCATATTTGTCGCCTCTTACGACATGCTTGAAGCAGCACATTCTTTCTTTATCTCCCCACCGATCCCCAGGATCTACACGGAGCGAATCCCGGTTTTCGAAAATATAGAACTTCTGTACAAAAAATTTCAGATCACTGGAACAATATCTAACAACGGCCTAGGTCAGATCTCGATACTGGCACGTGTTAACACCAGCCTCATACACTTTTTAAACAACGATTCATTAACAAAAATAATAGCATATCTGATGCAGGGGCTGAAACCCTTAGTCCGAGCACTTGTATTAGTACACAGACTACATAAACACTCTTAGTACATAAGTAAATAACATACATAATATATGATAGTCCTGTGAGATGGACATGACGCTGATACTTGTGTTAAATCATAGTTAAATCTATACAATCAATATCTGTCAATGGATACCAACATTTTATAAACCAGACAAGAAGAAGGTCTAGTTTCAGAGGGACATGTCCAGGGGTACAATTAATCATCCGTCCTTGCCAAGCCCATGGACTTAAGATAAGATAAAAACTTCATCCAACGAGCTCCTGACCATCTCTTTCCTGTATCATCGAATATTTGTTTTAATTGTCGAAATTCTGCCCCCAAGGTTCGAATATACGCGCCTCTTAGTCTAAATCTGGAGCCGCGGTAGCATAGTGGTTAGTGCACTGGCTTCCTAGCGCAGTGGTCTATGGTTCGATCCCCAGATGAGGTGGGAATATTTTTAGGCCACAAACGGCTCCTGGGTCGACCCAGCCCCAAATGGGTACCAGTGCAACTCTGGGAAGGTTAAGGCGGCCGGCGTGATGCCGACCACATCACCCCTAGTGTGCCGACGGTTAAGATAATATGGGCCTAACACCATATTCCCAATATGCCTCAATGGGCGTGTAACGGGTTCCTTTACTTTACTTTTTTTTAAGTCTAAATCTGCACGTATGCCCTTAAGGCATTCAGACGATTTCTTGTCATGGGCGACTCTTGTCATGGGCGACTCTTGTCAAGGGCGACTCTTGTCATGGGCGACTCTTGTCATGGGCGACTGTCGATCTTATTCATATTCTCTCCAAACTTTGCCTTCAAAATTTCAAGGATCAGTTTCTGTACGAAACAAAGTAGGTTGTAACTCATGGATAACTCTTTTATAATATATACAGTAGCTTTTACATTTTCAGTTTGGAGCATTTTCTTACTGACAAAGACTTCCCGAACATTCATAAGATTTTAGAATGACTGTATTGATTTTCACCCAAAACGCTAGTTAATAAATATTCAAACTGACGAACTAAACCAAACCGAAAGGGGAAAAAAACGCGTTAATGAAGAAAAACAAATAACAGAGGAAGTGCCAAGTCTGGGCTAAAATCAATGACGCATGTACAAAAAATATAAAGATCATTACGGTGATAAATGTGTAGAGCAGGGGTCGGTAACCTTTCCCAGGCACTGCGCCAAACCAATGTGCAGATGAGAGACGACGTATTACGTGTACGTGTGCCAGTGAGAATATACGGTGAAAATAAAAAGAATTTATTCACTATTGGGGTTACTAAATGAAAAACCATGCAGGTGTAAAAAAAAAAAAAAAAAAACAACAACAATCATACTAACTTTATTAACCCAAATTCCACTTGCCAGAAAGTCGTTTTAGCTAAACATGTATCAATTTATATAAATCACAATTATATTCAAGGGACACAATACTCATATACAGGTGAATAAAATATTCTCTGTCATGTGATCCTTGGCCTTGATTTTCTTTGTTGAGTACTCTACGTCCCGGATATCCTTCTAGACAGTTGCACGCAAACTTCTGACATCTCTGATGTCCAGCGGTTTTGATACAACTTTGAAAACAATTGACAGTGCATTCATGCAGACAAATATTTCATCGCATTATGTAAGCAGGTCCGAATGCTGTAAGTGTTAACAAGGCAACCTTTTTACAGCAGTTCAGTGTTTACAGTCCAGTTATGAAATATACAACAGCTCCACGACATTTCAGTTAGCTTCAATCGTCTGGAGCAATTATGCAAAATTAGCAGCCCATCATTTTTTTTTTTTTTTTTTTTTTTGGTTATTGAGGTCGGGCTTAACAAAGAATGACAGCACTGGTGCATCTAACACGATTTTAGCATATTATTTGATCACAGTATATTTGTCCTTCACAATTTTTTTTTTGACATAAAACTGACAATGCCTTTACCAAAGGGAAGAACTGTGTTTAAAAAAATGTACTAATGTTCATATTATGAATATAAACATTAAATTAACAAACAAATGCTGCTATAGAAATCGGAGAAATTCTAACCCCAATCGCTGCAGACAAGTGTGGTAAAGTGGGATGTTATAAATATTTATAGGGGACTTAGTGTACTGACTGAGATCAGCTGTGAAGGTATCTATATCTAATAAGAGTAGTGTATTATAGATAACCTTACTTGCTGCCACATATATATATATATCTCAGTCAGAATTATTCTGGAATAGTGTGATGACTACGTTATATGTCTAGGGTATGTGTATGATGAAGTGTAAGTCAAAACAACAACAGACAGATCAACAATTTAATTTATTCCACCACACTTGACAACACTGTGACACTCACATACATATAACACTCTAAAGGATATCTTAAAGGAGTCACTGATAACTTTTCAAATAACAATATGTATTCATTGCTGTCAGGAATGAATATGTGTCCTGATTCAAATACAAAGGGAACCAGGAATCACAATCAATTTTAATTACAAGTTATATGTACAGAATTTATCAATCTGAATATTGCAGTGACATATATTATTAAAAGTATCCTATGTGTGTTAGTTGTGTAGTAGTAATGGAATGTCAACTTGACCTACGCAGTGTTGTGTAGACATGGATGGAGTGTATAATGTGCGAATGATGATAAGGGTTCGTGTTGTTGACAAATGTTCTCTTCTCACACTCATGTATGACCGGAAGTCATCGACACCAACGACTGTGTACCTTTTCTAAAGTTTAATTGGACGTACACACTCGACAGCACAGATAGTGACAAATCACAGGTTGCCATAATACATCATAGTACAGTGGACAAATGGTCTTGCAATGTTACATGGGCACTCATGTAGAATAATGGTATAATGGACTGTCAATAGCCAAGCACTCAGTATCGCCCATACATATATCATCTGACGTCACTGACTGAGCACGTCAGCTTGTAAACAATATTTCAGATGACTTCTAAACCTAATCTCGTTTAGCAACGATTCTTCAACATAATGTTCAGCACATATTTTTCCATATAATAATATTGAACCGCTAACAATGGGTTCTCATGTGTAGCAGTGATCTCTGGACTGATCAAGCGATAATACGGGCATCCCTTTTCTCTTCTTGAAAGTCCTACATGTTTTGGTTCCAAGATGGCTCCACTCGTGAACTGTCACTCACGTTTGAATACAGATAATGAATCTGTTCTAAAGTTAGTCATTCATACAACATTTCGTTGCTCTGTAGATTTGGTCATGAACAATAGACTGCATTCTACAGAATATAGTGCTGCTAGGAATCGAAGTCGTTTTTCATCGAGTCAAATATATTCTCTTAAACATTCAAATCGTAATTATCGACAATGGTGGCTTCGATCGAGAGTTCATAAGAGTATCTTTGATTACCTTGGTAGAGGGAATATGAAACTGCCATTCCTTGGCAAGATGAATAAACACTGGGGTAAAGCATACACGATAGGTCTAGACGACTATCACTTTCCCCAAAACCACTGAGATCACTTTTTCAAGGCATCAAGCCGACATAGCAAAACACACACATTCCCTATCAGGACGAAGCCAAATCACCCCACTCAAGCCACACATCCGCCGAATAGCCTTTGACCTCTCTAGAGACAACAGAACATATAGTTCGACTTAGATATGTAAAGATATACAGATATAAGACAGACTTGTCCTACTCAGACAAACAATACACATAAATTCAGGCCATAGATATTCTGAAGCAAGAACAATCTATTATTACCCAAACAACGAATAAATCGCAGTAAAATGTATTTATCCGCGGAGTTCAAGGACTCAATAATGACATCAAGCTTATTTGAACTAGTGGTCTCGAACTAACGCTCCTAAGTGATTATATCAGCGAGTCTGGCCAATGGAGCCACGTTTCGACAAGTGTTTGAAATAATTTCACCTTCCTACGTCTCCCCTAACAACCAAGGATAGCATTTATAGTCCGACTAATCGTGTTTAGCCTTACATATCATTCCAGCCAATCAGTTCAAATGTAACTTGTGGCCCATTTCCCGTACAATGAAGGTTTAAAAAATCTACCACTGAGCGATTCGCTGGAATTACAGCTCAGTTAGAGTTATTACTAGCTAACAATTTTCAAAGGCAAAAGTGCAGTAAAAAGTAAAGAGCCACTGAAGTTGATGTTTAATGCCATCAAAACGTTACCACCAGATAAGTGGAACATAGATGATCTCTTCGCATTATTGAAGATACTATGCTATCTAGAGATACTGTTGTGATCGTTGTAGTGATAGTTGGTGAAATTGCTTGAGCGATGGCAAGAGAGGGTGTGACACATTTTATGTTGGAAGATAGTTAAGAGCTGATGGGAAGACAGTGCATTTGGTGACCCATGCTATGAAGTGGGAATTTATAACCCTGTGTAGTCAAGATAGAGTATGTGGGGTTAAGATCATGCTGTGTTAAATTTATCTCTTAGCTTATGTCCCTGTCCATTATTTATATATGTTTACCACAGAAGAGAATGTTTGAGTGGTATGGACAGTGGAGTATAATGTAGCATGAAAGGAAATAATGCATTTTGGAAATTGGTCAAATTTGCTTTCCTAATCTGGATCATTGTTTTATTTCCAGAATTTAGGTATACGGTGGGATAGATAAGCCTTGGTTTGGCACTACTTATTGTACTTTAGGCCATCACTGACAGTGTCTTGACATGGTGATCGGGCATCAAGTTGCTGAGAGGGTCTACAGAATAAATTGTTTTAAGAAGTTATCTCATACCTTGATGATCTTTGCAGAGTACCAGATGCCAGAGAGCAATATTTTTTTTTTTGCTGATGTACTTATATAGTTTAGATGATATTACATTCTTAAATTTTGAAATGTTGACGGTTTAATTTATTGTGATCATGATGTTTGACTACGTACATTACACATTGTTATAGTTGTTGATGGTAGGCCATCAGCAGTGGGCTAAATAAGAAACTGTCTCATGGTAATTAGTGTCGATATAACACTTATGCAGTCATGGCTTAATGCATGACCTTTTTGATTAAATCAATGCCCTTAGTGATAGCAATTGGTTCAGCATGTGTTGAAATTGTAATGTATGAGACTATTGGGAAATGCCTCTGTCTGAAAGGATTACAATGAGTTATAAGAATGTGGGTATCAACTTTGTTTTCCAAATAGAATCAAGAAGCGGGAATACTCATGCTAGAGATGAGCATAATGGTAGAAATTTAGGAAGCAGTGGAGCAAGAGTTATCAGTATCTGCTAGAACTTCACAGATACAATTTTGACCAAGCAAAGTTTTGGATTGGAGAACTTAAGGAATATGAGAAGAATTATTAGATTTATCTTGGTGAATTAAACTGATCGTAGTGAAGGAAATTAAATCTTTTAAGAATGGATTAGGAAGAAGTAAAAGCTTTGGTGTTGAATAGTGAGTAAATTACACCATTCACTGAAATCTTGTTAAAATTGTGGATTATTCTTTGAATAATGGAATGCGTTAAATTTTATAGGACTTACGTTATAAATAAGACATCTTGGGCTGTTATACATTGTTTGGTTGTTGTTACACGACATAATGATGCAGTGTGATAAAGCATCATGGTTTGTTGTTTAAATCTTAATTCTTGAAGTGTACCTAGGGTACTGCGGTGTATGAAACTTAACATTTTTTACAATAAGATGTAGAACATTTTTGTAACAGATGTCATAAGAAATTGTCAATGATTTTCGTCTGTGATGTATTTTGATTGGGATAAATAACTGATAGTTGTGCAAGATTTTTTCAAAACTTATGTAATTGCAAACAACTATATCATTTCTTTCATTTTGGTGAAAGGGTAGGACATTATTATTATTATAAGCATTTGCTTCATGTGAGTAGGAAGCATTATAGAGAACTGTGGTATGGGTTAGAGTGTGACTCACCCATTGAAGTTTCGTGTAAATAATCCAGTCACGGAAATTTGGCTTAACATAGTATAATTCTCTGTTGTAGATGTTGGAATTTTGCCGACCTCCCATTTTTGTCAGATATAATTTTCAAAAAAAAAGAATGATATCATTTTTTTTTTCTCCGGGGGTCGGTGTAAGCTGTTAGGTCATATTTCTGAGGTGGATGATGGAGTGAGTCGAAGTAAGGGTCACTGAGGTTATTAATATTTAAGTTTCACTCAGCGATTGAGTTTGGGTCTGACTTCATGTCAGTATGTTGTGACTTGTAGCGTGTGCATGGAGAAAGCGTGTTTGGTGAACTAGTCTGGGTGGCTGAGAGAGTACCCGGATGTGACTAGAGGGTGTCTGTGTGTTTTTGATAGCCGAGCTGTGCGCTTGAGGCTGTGTTTTGTGATTGAGCTGTGAGCTTGTATTATGTGACAGATAATATATTATATAGTGATTATGAATAATGTGATTATGTCTGACATATTGTTGTATAGGCGACGTTTTCCCGCCTAGGAGTGTTCTGGAGGAACTTTAGGTAATGTTCGTGGAGAACATATTAAGGCGACGAGTTGGTCCCGCCTTTGGAGCTACAGTGGAGTAAGGTGATGAGTATTGTCCGCCTTGTAGCTATATTGGAGTAGAATTTATATGGCGATGTTGCATGCCGCCAATCATAGGAACTTTGGTTAATGTTCGTGGAGAACATATTAAGGCGACGAGTTGGTCCCGCCTTTGGAGCTACAGTGGAGTAAGGCGTTGAGTATTGTCCGCCTGGAAGTTATATTGGAGTAGAATTTATATGGCGATGTTGCATGCCGCCAAATCATAATCACTTGGGATAAGTGATTTACACCTGGATGGTGAATGAATTCGTGCGAGGGTTGAATGCCGCACATAGAAACGTGTTGTGTTTACTGTTAGTGTGTGGACGGTCAGCCAGTCCATAAAAGTATTGTTATAAGTTATTTCCTACAGGCAGTGTCAGCCTGAGTGTGATGTAATGCATGCGTAACGACATTATTGATGTTCAGGACTTATGTGAATGTTCTATTAAATGTCATGGAGCTGTACAAGTGGCGTCGTGTTATTCATATCCCTAGTGTTGTTTACCATCTACACACGACACACTCATAATTACCAAGCCCTAACAACTTGGGCAGCTCGCAAAAGGAGTATTATAGGAAACCTGGGGCAGCTTTTAGAGAATCAACAGAAACGCCCAGTGACATAAGTGTTAAAGGAAAAATCAACTGGTAACAGCGATCTAGAAAATCCCACTTGAAATGGGGATTGAAGGATGGACCACCAAGAAAGGAAGCCAGTGCATTAATCACTGCGCTACCGTGGCTCCCCCCCATACACAACCTTCTATTAAATGCCTCTTACTACACACCAGAGGGAACTTTCTTTGTCTCTTCAATGATGCCTCCCCGAATAAAAACACCATCTACTTCAGTAAACATACAGTTTTTCCTTTTACATACATAATAACAGTATAGTCTGGGTGATTCAAAACTATACTAACATTCATATATTGTGATTCACAATCATGACAAGATACTCAATGATTCAATACCACAAATTCTTCTTCGCCATCTACTCTAATATAACTACATGTATATAGTTGGCTGTCTTGTCTAAGGCTTCCATCATGGCAGTACTGTCTCTCCTTCAAGGAGGATAATGAAGGTCATGCTGTCAATCAGCTTCTCTCGTGGATCTGACAGTCTTAGAGAACATGTTGTACTGTTTGCTGGTATTACCGATTTAGATACACCTTCGTCTGCATGATTTTTTAAAAATATGTGATATTTTTATTTGAGTCTGCAGTGGCCGCTTTCTGTCTGAAAGTGATCACTGTGATTGTTTTAACTTTTTTTTGTTTATAAGCAGTAGCATGATTGTTATATTTGACCCTGGGTGTTTTCTAATGCTGGGGTCAAGGACAAATAAGTGGAGTATGTCTTACTAGGGATCTAATGGGAGACACAGAACAAATAGAACTACTGCTCTGTCAGGCATGTCGTACCAGCTGGCAACCTCATCATGTAAAACAAGTTGCTACAGAAACCACTGCCTCAAGAGCTTCCTGCAAGGGGACCAGCTGTAGTAGTAGCTCCATGCTCCACAAGGAGCAAAAAGGAGCATGACGATGATGTCTTTCTAGGTCATAGGTCAAGATAATGACTTATGCCACAACCACAAGGAATAGAGGAACCAAAACAGTAGAGATATAAGTAAGTACAAATCACAATGCACACACAAAACATAACAATTGAAACATGTCAAGAGTGGATATTGCTGTTGTGCTCATGAACATACCAGTGGGAAATGCTGTTATGTCAATCTCTGAAACCATTCTTTTAAATGCCATTTTTATTACTGCTATTTAATCTCTTGAAATGTTGTTCTGTCCTCAGCTTGAATTTTACTTCCTCTTTTGTTAAAACCATTAGTGAACATGTCAACAGTTGTTTGGTTTAAAAAAAAAAAATACATCAGCAGATGACAATATTCTAGTTCTTCCTCAAGTTTCTCCAATCCTTCCATCCAATATTGTTTTTTTTTTTTTTTCCCCCCTAGCTCCTCAAGGACCTGACTACTTTGGTGCTTTCAGAATTGTTCAATTTATCTTAATGCCAAGAATTCAATCTATCATGTATCCTGACTGATTGTATTAGTAACACTGTTCACTAACCATGTTTATTTTTGGCATTTCAATCATTCTTCTGGAGTCATTCACAAGGTAATTGACCATCAACAAATCACTTGTTCGTTCATTCACAAGGTAACTGACCATCAACAAATCACTTGTTCGTTCATTCACAAGGTAATTGACCATCAACAAATCACTTGTTCGTTCATTCACAAGGTAACTGACCATCAACAAATCACTTGTTCGTTCATTCACAAGGTAATTGACCATCAACAAATCACTTGTTCGTTCATTCACAAGGTAACTGACCATCAACAAATCACTTGTTCGTTCATTCACAAGGTAACTGACCATCAACAAATCACTTGTTCGCTCATTCACAAGGTAACTGACCATCAACAAATCACTTGTTCGTTCATTCACAAGGTAATTGACCATCAACAAATCACTTGTTCGTTCATTCACAAGGTAACTGACCATCAACAAATCACTTGTTCGTTCATTCACAAGGTAATTGACCATCAACAAATCACTTGTTCGTTCATTCACAAGGTAACTGACCATCAACAAATCACTTGTTCGTTCATTCACAAGGTAATTGACCATCAACAAATCACTTGTTCGTTCATTCACAAGGTAATTGACCATCAACAAATCACTTGTTCGTTCATTCACAAGGTAATTGACCATCAACAAATCACTTGTTCGTTCATTCACAAGGTAATTGACCATCAACAAATCACTTGTTCGTTCATTCACAAGGTAACTGACCATCAACAAATCACTTGTTCGTTCATTCACAAGGTAACTGACCATCAACAAATCACTTGTTCGCTCATTCACAAGGTAACTGACCATCAACAAATCACTTGTTCGTTCATTCACAAGGTAATTGACCATCAACAAATCACTTGTTCGTTCATTCACAAGGTAACTGACCATCAACAAATCACTTGTTCGTTCATTCACAAGGTAACTGACCATCAACAAATCACTTGTTCGTTCATTCACAAGGTAACTGACCATCAACAAATCACTTGTTCGTTCATTCACAAGGTAATTGACCATCAACAAATCACTTGTTCGTTCATTCACAAGGTAATTGACCATCAACAAATCACTTGTTCGTTCATTCACAAGGTAATTGACCATCAACAAATCACTTGTTCGTTCATTCACAAGGTAATTGACCATCAACAAATCACTTGTTCGTTCATTCACAAGGTAACTGACCATCAACAAATCACTTGTTCGTTCATTCACAAGGTAATTGACCATCAACAAATCACTTGTTCGTTCATTCACAAGGTAACTGACCATCAACAAATCACTTGTTCGTTCATTCACAAGGTAATTGACCATCAACAAATCACTTGTTCGTTCATTCACAAGGTAACTGACCATCAACAAATCACTTGTTCGTTCATTCACAAGGTAATTGACCATCAACAAATCACTTGTTCGTTCATTCACAAGGTAACTGACCATCAACAAATCACTTGTTCGTTCATTCACAAGGTAATTGACCATCAACAAATCACTTGTTCGTTCATTCACAAGGTAATTGACCATCAACAAATCACTTGTTCGTTCATTCACAAGGTAACTGACCATCAACAAATCACTTGTTCGTTCATTCACAAGGTAATTGACCATCAACAAATCACTTGTTCGTTCATTCACAAGGTAATTGACCATCAACAAATCACTTGTTCGTTCATTCACAAGGTAACTGACCATCAACAAATCACTTGTTCGTTCATTCACAAGGTAACTGACCATCAACAAATCACTTGTTCGTTCATTCACAAGGTAACTGACCATCAACAAATCACTTGTTCGTTCATTCACAAGGTAATTGACCATCAACAAATCACTTGTTCGTTCATTCACAAGGTAATTGACCATCAACAAATCACTTGTTCGTTCATTCACAAGGTAACTGACCATCAACAAATCACTTGTTCGTTCATTCACAAGGTAACTGACCATCAACAAATCACTTGTTCGTTCATTCACAAGGTAACTGACCATCAACAAATCACTTGTTCGTTCATTCACAGGTCAACTGACCATCAACAAATCACTTGTTCGTTCATTCACAAGGTAATTGACCATCAACAAATCACTTGTTCGTTCATTCACAAGGTAACTGACCATCAACAAATCACTTGTTCGTTCATTCACAAGGTAACTGACCATCAACAAATCACTTGTTCTTTCATTCACAAGGTAACTGACCATCAACAAATCACTTGTTCGTTCATTCACAAGGTAACTGACCATCAACAAATCACTTGTTCGTTCATTCACAAGGTAACTGACCATCAACAAATCACTTGTTCGTTCATTCACAAGGTAACTGACCATCAACAAATCACTTGTTCGTTCATTCACAAGGTAACTGACCATCAACAAATCACTTGTTCGTTCATTCACAAGGTAACTGACCATCAACAAATCACTTGTTCGTTCATTCACAAGGTAACTGACCATCAACAAATCACTTGTTCGTTCATTCACAAGGTAACTGACCATCAACAAATCACTTGTTCGTTCATTCACAAGGTAACTGACCATCAACAAATCACTTGTTCGTTCATTCACAAGGTAACTGACCATCAACAAATCACTTGTTCGTTCGTTCATTCACAAGGTAATTGACCATCAACAAATCACTTGTTCGTTCATTCACAAGGTAATTGACCATCAACAAATCACTTGTTCGTTCATTCACAAGGTGATCGACCATCAACAAAATATCACTTGTTCGTTCATTCACAAGGTAATTGACCATCAACAAATCACTTGTTCGTTCATTCACAAGGTAACTGACCATCAACAAATCACTTGTTCGTTCATTCACAAGGTAACTGACCATCAACAAATCACTTGTTCGTTCATTCACAAGGTAATTGACCATCAACAAATCACTTGTTCGTTCATTCACAAGGTAACTGACCATCAACAAATCACTTGTTCGTTCATTGACAAGGTAATTGACCATCAACAAATCACTTGTTCGTTCATTCACAAGGTAATTGACCATCAACAAATCACTTGTTCGTTCATTCACAAGGTAATTGACCATCAACAAATCACTTGTTCGTTCATTCACAAGGTAATTGACCATCAACAAATCACTTGTTCGTTCATTCACAAGGTAACTGACCATCAACAAATCACTTGTTCGTTCATTCACAAGGTAATTGACCATCAACAAATCACTTGTTCGTTCATTCACAAGGTAATTGACCATCAACAAATCACTTGTTCGTTCATTCACAAGGTAATTGACCATCAACAAATCACTTGTTCGTTCATTCACAAGGTAACTGACCATCAACAAATCACTTGTTCGTTCGTTCACAAGGTAACTGACCATCAACAAATCACTTGTTCGTTCGTTCATTCACAAGGTAATTGACCATCAACAAATCACTTGTTCGTTCATTCACAAGGTAATTGACCATCAACAAATCACTTGTTCGTTCATTCACAAGGTAATTGACCATCAACAAATCACTTGTTCGTTCATTCACAAGGTAATTGACCATCAACAAATCACTTGTTCGTTCATTCACAAGGTAACTGACCATCAACAAATCACTTGTTCGTTCATTCACAAGGTAACTGACCATCAACAAATCACTTGTTCGTTCATTCACAAGGTAACTGACCATCAACAAATCACTTGTTCGTTCATTCACAAGGTAATTGACCATCAACAAATCACTTGTTCGTTCATTCACAAGGTAATTGACCATCAACAAATCACTTGTTCGTTCATTCACAAGGTAACTGACCATCAACAAATCACTTGTTCGTTCATTCACAAGGTAACTGACCATCAACAAATCACTTGTTCGTTCATTCACAAGGTAACTGACCATCAACAAATCACTTGTTCGTTCATTCACAAGGTAACTGACCATCAACAAATCACTTGTTCGTTCATTCACAAGGTAATTGACCATCAACAAATCACTTGTTCGTTCATTCACAAGGTAACTGACCATCAACAAATCACTTGTTCGTTCATTCACAAGGTAACTGACCATCAACAAATCACTTGTTCGTTCATTCACAAGGTAACTGACCATCAACAAATCACTTGTTCGTTCATTCACAAGGTAACTGACCATCAACAAATCACTTGTTCGTTCATTCACAAGGTAACTGACCATCAACAAATCACTTGTTCGTTCATTCACAAGGTAACTGACCATCAACAAATCACTTGTTCGTTCATTCACAAGGTAACTGACCATCAACAAATCACTTGTTCGTTCATTCACAAGGTAACTGACCATCAACAAATCACTTGTTCGTTCATTCACAAGGTAACTGACCATCAACAAATCACTTGTTCGCTCATTCACAAGGTAACTGACCATCAACAAATCACTTGTTCGTTCATTCACAAGGTAACTGACCATCAACAAATCACTTGTTCGTTCGTTCATTCACAAGGTAATTGACCATCAACAAATCACTTGTTCGTTCGTTCATTCATTCACAAGGTAATTGACCATCAACAAATCACTTGTTCGTCATTCAACATTCACAAGGTAATTGACCATCAACAAATCACTTGTTCGTTCATTCACAAGGTAATTGACCATCAACAAATCACTTGTTCGTTCATTCACAAGGTAATTGACCATCAACAAATCACTTGTTCGTTCATTCACAAGGTAACTGACCATCAACAAATCACTTGTTCGTTCATTCACAAGGTAACTGACCATCAACAAATCACTTGTTCGTTCATTCACAAGGTAAACTGACCATCAACAAATCACTTGTTCGTTCATTCACAAGGTAACTTGACCATCAACAAATCACTTGTTCGTTCATTCACAAGGTAACTGACCATCAACAAATCACTTGTTCTTTCGTTCATTCACAAGGTAATGACCATCAAAAATCACTTGTTCGTCGTTCATTCACAAGGTAATTGACCATCAACAAATCACTTGTTCGTTCATTCACAAGGTAATTGACCATCAACAAATCACTTGTTCGTTCATTCACAAGGTAACTGACCATCAACAAATCACTTGTTCGTTCATTCACAAGGTAATTGACCATCAACAAATCACTTGTTCGTTCATTCACAAGGTAATTGACCATCAACAAATCACTTGTTCGTTCATTCACAAGGTAACTGACCATCAACAAATCACTTGTTCGTTCATTCACAAGGTAACTGACCATCAACAAATCACTTTGTTCGTTCGTTTCACAAGGTAACTGACCATCAACAAATCACTTGTTCGTTTCATTCACAAGGTAACTTACCATCAACAAATCACTTGTTCGTTCATTCACAAGGTAACTGACCATCAACAAATCACTTGTTCGTTCATTCACAAGGTAATTGACCATCAACAAATCACTTGTTCGTTCATTCACAAGGTAACTGACCATCAACAAATCACTTGTTCGTTCATTCACAAGGTAACTGACCATCAACAAATCACTTGTTCGTTCATTCACAAGGTAACTGACCATCAACAAATCACTTGTTCGTTCATTCACAAGGTAACTGACCATCAACAAATCACTTGTTCGTTCATTCACAAGGTAACTGACCATCAACAAATCACTTGTTCGTTCATTCACAAGGTAACTGACCATCAACAAATCACTTGTTCGTTCATTCACAAGGTAACTGACCATCAACAAATCACTTGTTCGTTCATTCACAAGGTAACTGACCATCAACAAATCACTTGTTCGTTCATTCACAAGGTAACTGACCATCAACAAATCACTTGTTCGTTCATTCACAAGGTAACTGACCATCAACAAATCACTTGTTCGTTCATTCACAAGGTAACTGACCATCAACAAATCACTTGTTCGTTCGTTCATTCACAAGGTAATTGACCATCAACAAATCACTTGTTCGTTCATTCACAAGGTAACTGACCATCAACAAATCACTTGTTCGTTCATTCACAAGGTAATTGACCATCAACAAATCACTTGTTCGTTCGTTCACTACTACCTTTTACAACAACCTGTCCAAGAAAGTGTTCTTTCCCTTCCACTTATTGCTACCACACACATTAAAGAGAAAACAACTCTGACCTTCTTTGTTCTGTAGCTGCTGTGTAACCGAGAAAAAACACTTGGCTTCCTCTTTTTATCCTCCTTTTTAAAACCTTTCGAGGACTTGTCATCAGAGTCATTTGGTGAAAGTCTACCGACCACACACAAAAAAATATATCAGCAAACCATATATTCTCAAATCATATTACATTATAAAATATGAAAGGAGACTGAGAATCCAGAGTTCATGGATGTTTATAAATCAGAATATAAAAAATAAAGCATTTTTTTTACACACAGTATTTCCCAACATTTTTATCAATGCCCCTAAAAATATGTTAATGGAAGTTCTTTGTTATAGACAAGATTTTTTAAAAATCTCTCCATGTACAATCTTCCAAACATTACTATACTTATCATTCTGACTTGGTGCCTAAACCATCTCATTTGTAGTCACTGTATATATTCAATGAATTATTTAGTTCCAACTTCAAGCTGATATTATAAATGTGTTACATAGAAACAGGTCATTCAGTTGTCCATGTTTAGAGCATCTAATTATGTCTTGTTCTCAAGCCACAGAAGCACCAACAATGAGTCAATGATTTTCATTACGATATGAGGACAGGCATCTGTCTGTCTTTGTGCAAGAAACAGCATGTCCATTTACTCTGGTACATTTGTTTGGGGGGGGGGAGTCAAGTTTGCTCTTGAACACAGCATATAAACTGTCAGGTACATGTGTTAGGAAAGAGAAGTCAAGTTTGCTATTGGACACAGGATATAAACTAAGGCCACATCTCAATTCATACACAGGTCATTCGTTAGGAAGAGTGAGGAACTGAATATAATTTTGCATTGATTTCTCTTGCCCCTAAGGAATCCAACATAACTCTCTACTGATGTGCTCCTTCCTCCTCACTAAATATACCATGTAATATTGTAACTAATAAGAAAAGCCAAACTTACTCTTCATTGATAAAGTCTTTCCATGAAATTTCAGTTTTCTTATCATTTGCTAAAACTCCGTTCTCGTCTTCTTCTTCTTCAATTTCTTTCTGCCTTCGAAACTGGGCACTGTTAAATAAAAGGGTCATTTAAAATACATGGAAATAGAAAATGAAAACAGAATGACATTCTTTATAAACAGAAGCAATTCAGGTTAAATATAATATTAATTAAATATTTAACAATATAGATATTAATATAGTGGAGGAAAAAAACTTGAGACTAGCAACTAACATGATGACAATTAATATTATTATAAATATGCTGTACAACAATGGACAAGGTGAATACACTGCTCTGCTTGTCTTAAAACCAACAGGGGGCAGAAGGTCAGGGAAGAATGGAATAGACAAGGAATACTTTTTTTGGCATCAAGAAACATCTGGAAAGCCAGATATGCAACAAAAATGCTCAGCTCATGATTTGTAACACAAATGTTCAGCTGTTACGACTTCCAGAGAAGAAACATGACAAAGAAATGACAGCATAAAACAGAATACAAAACACACATCATGCTTCCTTCTCTCCCCCGCCCCACCCCCCCCCCCCCCCCTTGTTTTTAAACAGGAAGAGGAGTTTCAATGGACTGTAAACTGGCCAGGCTCATTGATGCCCAACTTCAGTTACAAACTGCCAAAGTTATTCAAAAGTGGAAACAAATGCTGGGGTACATTGCTGCAGGTACCAAACACTTGCCATGCAAAACTGGGGTTTTTTTTGAGGTCAATGCAGGTCAACAGCCAGAAGCTTAATTGCACTGATGTAATTCTTAGCAAGATTTGATTCTTTCATAAAAGAACATTTGGGAGTCTGCACAACAAAACTATTTGCTACATTAACCTTTTAACAGAACAGAAAATAAGGTGCGCTCTGAATTATTCTGGCAATTTAAGAAAGCAAAATACTTCAGTGTTACTTTCTATACAGCACCAGATATATCACACGCTGAACAGATGTCACAAACTGTAAGATCTGACAATATTGAGAACAGCTCTGTAAACATAAAGGGAGCTGTCCTTGACTTCATTACTGTTCATGGAGATGCAGCACAGGTCAAAACTCCAACAAGATGAACTGGATCTTCAAGAGTGCAAAGGACAATCACAAAACCAATCAACCTACAGTGGCTGTAGCTCATTCCGGTGTTAACAAAAGATTGTTCACCTCAATTCACAGGTGGGTTTTGTGGTTTGTAACGATAAGTTTCTCTACTTCTAGTATGTGTGTATGCAGAATATGTCAATTCTGAAGCTATTACTTTCTCTGGTACTCTTAAAAACATTTATTGGTATTTTTCACCTTCAGCTCATCAACTGGATATTTAGAAAGAATTTGTCAAAGTTACTGTCAAGACATGGAGCTCTGAAGCAGCTGCAGAGATGGCTGTTTTCAGTCAGCTTGACAAATTAGTATGAAAACTTGAAAATCTGTAAGATTCTCATGTTGGAACAGTTGATTTACCTGTCAATGTTAGTTCTGTGTCTTGCCAGCATAAATAAATTTGAATTTGCTACTCTCGAGTTATTTTTTCATGACTGCTTTTATGCCTTTACGTGATGTCATGTTGTCTGTTTGAATTTTACTTCCTCCTCTATGTGGCAAGTCTATCTACTTTCTCATTTCCACATATCTTGCTGTGGGCAGGAATCTATGGTACAATCACTTTGTTGAATTTCCAGCTGGTTTCCATTAATGCTTCAGTTGTTTATTAAAAGGAGAAAGGGCAAGTCAGTCTCTGGCACCCTAAATCAAGAATGCTTGAGGCAGATGAAGCTCATAAGCCTTTGATGGTATCTCATCTAGAAGAATGAAAACTGATTTCAAACCACCTACTGCCCAGCAAATGGGCTGGGTCAGCCAAAGACTAGGGAAATCAAACGCTAATAAAAATGTTTGCTGAAATTTGATGTGCTGGGCTGAAATGTGCTGATATTGCAGCTCAGCTGTAAACAACAGAACAATCTATCCATTACACATGTTCCCAATCTGTCATAACTGACCTACACAACAATAAAAACAATGTGTTAGACGATACAATGTGCCTTACACGTGTTCCCAATGACTGTCACAACTCGCCTACACAACAATAAAATCAATGTGTTAGACAATGCAATGTGCCTTACCAAAGTTTTAATAAAAAAAAACAACCAAATTACACACTTTAAAAAAAAACTGAATGTGCTAAATCATCAAGGAAAATAAAAACATATTTGCACACTCCTCCTTTGTTAGTTAGAAATAATCTGCTCCCTATCAGCACTAAATTAAATAACAGTTCTTCCCAAACATCAGACTGAGTACAGCAGCACTGTAGCCAAGGATGTAGGAATGCAACCTATAGAACTAATTCTGTAATTGATAGGTGAAGCCAAGAGAGTGCCACTTAAGTATGTCAGATTACATAAGATGTAACTGAACTTGGCCATGCCTTATATCTTTCACTTACGTATGTCAGATTACATAAGATGTAACTGAACTTGGCCATGCCTTATATCTTTCACTTACGTATGTCAGATTACATAGGATGTAACTGAATAAAGCTCTTTAGGGATTACAGAACAAGTCATTTCACATAGAGTAAAAGCATTATAGTTAAATCTTAAAACACAACAGCGTTTTGTTCTGAGACCTTTACTGCAGCATCATCACTCGATGAATGGAAAAATCTAATTGCTAACTAGTAAATACAAACTTTAATTCAAGTCAACTTATTTCAGTTAATAATGTGATGGGTGAAAATGCACTTCATCTTAAACCCACTTCAAAGGTGTGTGCACCAAAACAAAACACATGCATGCACGAGGAAAATTAACATTAAGAGGAACTCATTCTGACATTCTAGTCCTGATAGTTTATGACAACATAATTTAAATAATGACAAACACACAGACGCACGCATGTGCAGACACACACACACACATAAAATATGATAAACAAATGAAACAATTATAACAATGATGTGACTGAATAATTAAGTGATGTCACAATGTATCAAGAAAATATCAAGAAAAGACAAGTGTTATCTTGACCATAATAGTGCAGTATAATCAACAATTACGAACATGTAAAGTAAGACACGAATTTATGAATACCAAGTGTCTGCAACAATACGTAATGACTATATAAAGACCTAGTGTCAGCAACAGTGAATACACTGTAACATATTAACAGTAACACTTCATAAGAATAACTACAGATGTGGTAGCAAAGACTGACTGTTTTGTTTTATTTATAATTAAAATAAACCAGAAATGTTATTAAAGAAAAAGTTGAAATATCTTCCAAGATAAAGAATTAATGTCTTCATACTGATTCCCCACTATCACTAAATGAAACAAAGGGAATTGAAAGCCACAAACCATAACATAATTTATAATCCAACATTAAATTATGATTCATAAAATGTATTCATCTATATTTACTAGATATCTTTCAAGTCCAGTTTTAAAGCCTACCAGATTCCAGTTATGAGAAAATCTAAACTAAACAGAATGCAAGAACTAACTTAGCTAATCTATTCAGGTCTTCTTTTGTTGCCATTCTCCACAACAATTGCAATGTTACAGTGCTACATGTAGCAATAAAGTGAATAAGAATCACATTGCAGTGCCAAAATTAACAGGGCATGAATAAATAAAGAATAAATTTTAAAAGAAATTGGTTGTGCTGCGGTTATTGTGCATATAAAAGCAAGCCAAAGCAACCCATGATTAAGAAAAATGTTCCTGACACTCTACTTGGCTTCTACTCAATTCAAATCTCATGTCTTCCCTTTCTCTGGGGTTTTTAGCGTTTAGTTAACAACTGATCAAAAGTTGGACTATATCTACCATCTATCTAACCACCAATAGAACACTGTAATTTGTTCAAAGCTGATAGGAAATTCTGAGGTATGAAAATAATAACATTAAACTGTTAAAAAAATAGTGTTTAATAATAATTAGTGAAAAAATGTTAGTAAATTTGTGTATGTTCTAATGTTCATACTTACCTATTTGTTGTTTATACCATATTTCTGAGTGTTAGCATTCAAATAATGTATACCCAATTGAAAGCTGCAATGTAAGCTGATTATGCCAATAAATGTTTTGAAAACACTGCAGAAGCTTCTTACTTTAGTATTAACACTTCAAGTTATGAACAGGTTAGTGCATTACTGTGTCAGTTCTTACTTTGGCATAAAAAAACAATATAAGCACTGTTTTTAAGTCTAGTCTTTCATCCATTAGGCAATTCATGGTCCATAAATGTGTTATGGCCATCATTTAATGTCGGAATAAACTCATAGTATCTTTCTATTTGACTAACAACTGTTAATGTTTGCTAGTGATACCAGTACTCTCTGCACAGAAGAAGCTTGTAATTCTAAATGTGTGTTACAGAGAGCAAATTTGTTATGGGAAAAAAAAATGTAACCCTTCATTCAATAAATAACGGCGCAATTTTTTGAAGATGTTAAAAAATGTTTTCCTACGCCTAAAAACAATCTTTCACTTAAGTGTGTTACTTATAGAACTCAAAAGTTTCTCAGTTGTATGGAGTACTTTGATATAAATTCCCCACCTACGTGAAAGCACATACTACTCCAGTCACTAAACTGAAAAGAAACAACCTCAAGTTTCCCCCCACCCCTTTCTTTTTTTCCACACCCCCCCCCCTTTTATTTTTAAATGAAAAATATAACACGCCTTTAGTTATGTGAATTATAAGATTGTTCTTACATTGCACTGAAAAATATACGAAGATCAAAAGAAATAAATTCCAAAATAAAATTAAGAAATGTTAACTCATGTCCAGAATCTTTAAGCCAAATGTCAAGTCTGTATAACAACTGAAACATGAAAAACAACAACAAAGAGTTGCAGACTTTCTGAAATAGACGTCTGCACAGAATAGAGAAGAATTCAAATGGTATGACAAGATCAACAATATAGAACTGATGACAAGAACTGAACAAATACCAGTGGAACATGAGATAAGAAGAACATGGTGACGATGTTAAACTGAGGAAACCTGTTGATACTTGACATTGCAATCTTTGTTCAGGAATAGAGGTGGAGGGAGGGAGGTTGAAAAACACTAGAAGAAAACTGGTAGATATTAAAGGGATGAGGAAGATAATGAAAGACCTTGAGCTGAGGACACAGGACAGGAGGACTTGGCTTGAGTTTGTTGAAGGCCTATGCTCCTTAAGCAGCTGAACAGTAGTGATGATGACTAAACACTATGTGTGGTTTCTTGGGGTCTCTGAGAATAAAACAGCAGAACTTCTGCCCTCTTCAACAGGTTGTAAAAGATGACTAAACACTATGTGTGGTTTCTTGGGGTCTCTGAGAATAAAATAGCAGAACCTCTGCCCTCTTCAACAGGTTGTAAAAGATGACTAATGTGTGGCCGTACCACTTCAAGATCATAAGCCACCAATTCAGGAGTACATGACATGTTTTGGTGAGGCAACTTTCAACAGCCCCATGCTTCTCACGCTGCGAAAATGAATGAACAAGAATCAGAATACGACTCCCCCTTTTCTAGAGAACTCTTTTACCATTCCTCAGTTAAGTGGATTACATAATTATTATATGCTTAACACATCAAACACCATTCAACTTAAAGAATCAAATAACCCCCAAAATTCTCCAGAACTCAAAATAATCCCTCGCACAGAGCAAGAATAATAAAACTCTGAGATGTGTAAGAGTTTCGTCTTATTTAGAGCTAAACAACATTATCTAGAAAACTGAGCCTATAAATTCATCACCAAATTACTTACTTACTGACTTAGTCGTTCCTCTTCTACCGTGAGGTGTAGAGGTTTGGAAGAGAGAGCGCCAGACTATCCTATCGGCTGTCTTCTTCCTGGCCTGGTTCCATTCTAGTCCTCGGTCCTTCAAAGATTGTCTAATATTGTCCTCCCAGCGGACTCTGGGTCGTCCTGGAGGTCTGGATCCCTGGCTCTTTGTTTCCCATGCTTGTCGTGGTAGCCGATCTTCTCCCATTCTGCAGACATGGCCAAACCATCTTAGTTGGGACTGTTCTATTTGGGTCTGCAGCGGGTGGGATTTTAGGCCTTGACGTATCGTCTGGTTGCGGACCATGTCTCTTCTTGTTACTTCAACCACCTTCCTCAGATACCTCATTTCTGAGGTTTGAATCTGGCTTTTGTGGGTTGTAGTCATTGCCCATGACTCGCATCCATATGTCAAGACTGGGACATAGGTGGAGCGGTATACAGCCATCTTCGTTTTCTTACCAACCTCTTTCTTGCTGAGGAATCCTCGATTTATGGCCTGATAAAGTCTCCCAGCCGCTGCTTTTCGAGTGGCCAACTCTTCTTTGATGCCCCCCTTTCGGTCTATAATAGCTCCGAGATATTTAAAGTGGTCGACCTGCTCCAGGACCTGTTCTCCCAACTTAATCTGATGTTTTCTTTCTTCTCGTGATATCACCATGGATTTTGTTTTAGAGCTGCTTATGACCATCCCTCTCTTCTCCAGCTCTTCCTTCCAGACTTGCAGGTTGGATTGGAGATTTGTCTCTGATTTAGCAATCAGGACAACATCATCAGCAAATGCTAGCTCTGAAATACAGACCTGTCTCATCTTCCAGTACCCCACTGAATACTTTCTTGTTCTCTCCTTACATGCCTTGATGACATCGTCCATGAGGAGTATGAAAAGATAAGGTGACAGGATATCGCCTTGTCTTACACCAGTGGTGGTCCTGAACTCTTCTGACTTATAGTTTGCTGTCCTCACATAATTTCTGCAAGACTTGTAGAAGCTCTGTATAGCATGAATCAGAGGTGCTGGAATGTTCTTCCTTGCCAAACAGTCCCAAAGTTTGCTCCAGGGGACCCTGTCAAACGCCTTTTCCAAATCTATGAAACAAAGATGGATCTCACTCTTGTACTCAAGGGCCTTTTCACTCAGCTGCCTGAGTGTGAAGATTAGGTCTTGAGTACTTCGGTTTGCTCGGAATCCGCATTGGGCTTCATCCAATTGTGGCTCAGCTAGGCATCGGAGTCTCTGCTCTAGAATTCTAGAGTAGATTTTACCAGGGACACTGAGAAGGGATATGCCTCTGTGGTTTCCACATTGTCGATTGTCACCCTTTTTGAAAATCGGTGTTATGATGGCAATCTCCCAATCCTTTGGTATGGCCTTGTTGCACCATGCTGCCTGTAGGACCCTTAGGAGTAATAGGTCGCCTGATGCTCCCATGTACTTAACCATTTCTGGTGTTATACCATCATGCCCTGCTGCTTTGCCCATCTTGATTTTCTCCAGTGCTGCCTTCAGTTCTTCCATCTTTATGTCATCTTCATCACCATTTGTATCCTCTTCTGTGCTAGTGGTTATCATTTCTGATGCTCTACCTTGCTCACCATCAAGGAGTTCTGAGAAATATTCTTTCCATCCTTCCATTACTTCCTTCGGGGCAGTAAGCAATTTGCCTTGCTTGTCCTTTATAAATTTAAGAGGGCATTGTTTTTCCTTCCTCATGTTCTTTAGGGTCTTATAGAACAATTTCTGGTTTTCTTGCGCATCCTTTTCTAGCTTTTCTCCAAATTCTTCCCAGGACTTCTGTTTTGCTGCTAGCACCTTGTTCTTTGCTTCTGTTCTGAGTATCACATATTCTCTATATTTCTCTATTTGTCCTGCTGTGTTTTTAGCTCCTAAATATTGTTTCCATGCCATTTTCTTCTCTCTTATTTTCTCTTTGACTTCCTCTGTCCACCAAGGTGTCCTCTTTCTCTTGTTCCCAAGTCGGACTTCACCACATGCTTCTGCAGCAGCTGTCTTTATGATGTCCTTGAATTTAAGCCACAGGGTTTCCAAGTCATCAGGTTGTTCTTCTGTGTTTCTCACCGCTGTAGCAATAAGCCCCTGATATCTGGTCTTAATTTCTGGCTCTTTCAGCTTGTAGGTCTTAATGCTCATTTCTTCCGTTCGTTTACTTGGTTTCTTGCGTGGTGCTGGACAGTTCCTAGGCTGAGCAACTCTTTCAGTTGTTCTTTTGATTGTAAGCAGGTAGTGATCACTTCCAATCTCTGGACCCCTCCAGACTCTAGCATCCCGGACATATTTGAATGAGCTCCTCCTAACAATGGCATAGTCGATCACTGACTTCTCATTCTTTGTTGGTTCACACCTAGTGTATGCATGTATGCGCTTATGGGGGAACTTTGTGTTGGTAATGATCAGATTCTGCTCACTGCAGAATCTGAGGAGTCGCTTTCCATTGTCATTGAGAGTATCTTCTCCATATCTTCCGATAACTCCACCCCATCTAGCATGGTCATTTCCAACTCTGGCATTGAAATCTCCGAGCATGATAATTTCATCTAGGCAGTCATCCACTGTCCTTTGAAGCAGCTCGAAGAATTCTTCCTTGACCTCTGCTCTCTCATCCTCATTTGGCCCATACACTATGACCAGGTTGACTATGGTTTCTCCTTCTTTTAGTTTTACAACCGTAATGCGCTCCGAGACAAAGTTCCATCCCTTGATACTATCTTTCTGGTTTTTGGCCACAATGCAACCCACGCCCCCTTTAGCTCTTTCAGATGTGGGTACACCACTGTATAGCAGAGTGTTGCCATCGAGATCCATGACTCCTTGTCCCTTGTTCTTTGTTTTGGTAATAGCCAGGATTTCTAGTTTTGCTTTCCTCATCTCTTCCATCAGCTCCTCTTCTTTCCCATTTATACTTCTTGTGTTCCATGTTCCATAAGTCGTAGTCCGTTCCAGTTCATCGCCTTTAGAATCAGTCCGGTTTTCTCTCTTATATTGCTTGTAATCATAGTTTAAGACAAACAGGTGATTGGCCTGTTGTGCCTTTGCATGGTGGAGGGGCTGCCTCCTTACGGCCTCCATGCAGGCCGCCCTCCTCCTTTTTCATCCGGGCTTGGGACCGGCATAGGCGGAGTTCATCACCAAATTAACAGAACAAATTATTGAAACAGCAGATTACAGCACAATTTTGTAATGTTATCGCTACAGTAAGCACTTTTTGAGATAATATTTGGGATTAATTTATCTTGCCAATACATAAAGACGTCAACTGTATGTGTTATATGAAATATGTGAACATTAAGAACGTGGCAAAAATGTCAGTGCAAGCAGGCAAATATAAAAATTTATCCAAGGTAAAAAATATATGAAAGCTAGAAACTACAGCCTGTCAAGGCCTGTAACTCACTCATAATCCTCGAGGTATTTTTGTGCGTAGAACTGGTTATCCTCTTGGCTGAAAGGGAAAAACCTATCTACAGAACTACCAGGTAATCACAGCTAACATGGATGACACAAAATACATTAACTACAAACTTAGGTTGATGCTGGATTGATGATAGGTGGTGGGGGGAGTCTGGACACAATCCAGGAAGAAAGCCCAGTTTGTTTCAACTTTACAGATAAACCTTGTATTTATTCATACAACAAAGGCATTAAATCCAGTTATAGTTTTCTAAATTACAAACTACTGAAGGTGTATATCGGGGAAACTTTAAAAATACATAAGCTTTAAGGAGATTTTCAATGAAAGAAAAAAAAATACTAGCTCCCAATTCTTAAAAGAGTAACTGAAATAAAATTCAAAACTCTGCATTTTTGTAAGAGAAAATATGAAAAGATTAACCGAAACATAAGCAAAATGTGTGACTGTGTTCGATGATGCCCAAATGTAAGAAAGGTGAAATAAATGATGGAATCTGTACAAAGACTTAAAAAGAATCAAGAGACTAAAAAAAAAAAAAAAAAGCAAAGCTTCCAGTGACAAGACAAACAGCAGAAAAAAAGTGAAATAATGAAACTCTCTTACTGCTTTCCATCTCGCCTCTCCCGTAGACCATGTGATCTGTCGTCTGAAATAAGAAATGTTTTCAATGATTAAAAAAAGTGCTAGTTTCTTCACAGCTGCTATAGAACAGATGTAAGCAGCACTGTATGTGCAAAATATTTTATTTCAATTTTATTGGGGGGGGGGAAAAAAAAAATGTGTTTCCTAATTTAAACACAGAATAATATCTCATTGGTTCACCTTCATGCTGTTTAGTGCTCCAGACGTTTTGTTTGGTAGTATCATCTGCTGAGTATGTTGGTGCACTATGGTGATTCTTCTTCCTTTCTTGCTTGGAACCTGTTATTTTTCTATGTGATACTGATTCTCCATTTATTGGTACCTTTTTTTTTCTTTCATCTAGCGACATCATTAAGAGCTTGAGCTGATGGCACATGACAGGAGGACTTGGTACACATGTGTTGAGGGCATATGCTCCTTGGGGAGCTAAAGGGTATTGACTGACATCATAAAAGGAAAATGCTCTGTGAGTACGTCTTCTTCATCTCAACTTACTCAACAGATTATGCTTTTCCCAGTATTCACTGTTTTGTAAACTATTACCAGATTTACTTATATCAATCTCATCAGCCAGCTGTGGCGAAATATATTGTCAGCAACATTTGTGTAACTTAACCTAGTGTCTCAGCAACCTGAGGCTAAACCACATAGGAACTATATATATATGTTCTATTCATCCTACGTCGGCGATCACCACGCATGAACCTTACTCCAACCAACTGAAGGCATAGATAACTTATTGTATCCAGGACAAATTAAATCACCGACTCTAGCGACTCCCGTGAAATTTGCAGTCAGCAACTACGGCGAGTCTGGGGCTGGATTTGGCAAAACTTAAATTTAACACTAAATAGTCTTATTACTTATTAGTGTATTTCCTTGGAATGCCTGCGACAACTACTGGGGTAAGCAAAAGTCTGAAAGTGGCCACTGAATGGATGTGAATTGAATGAACGGAGAAAGAAACTTGTCTTTTGTTAACATCATATACTTATGTGGTTTCTTCTTTCTTTTTTTTAAATCTCAGTATTGAGTAGTCATGGGATAGATTACATTAGGAACCTATTCTTTTCCCATACTGACTATTTCATAACTTATTGTTAACTTTTGATCTTTTGGGTTAATTAACCTCTGTTGGGATCATCTTTTCTTTTCCTTTACTAGAGGGGGAGAACCTATTTGATTAATTTCTTCTTTTGCAATTTTGTCTGTAAACCATGATCTAGTAATGTATATGATTATTGTTGTGATCTTCTATTGATAATAAACTTTATTAAACCTTTAAATATCATGTCGGTCAACCCCCTATCCATTATATGTTATTCATAGTTTGTTTTCACGTTCATGCGTATTTTTCACAGAATTGTGTGCATGTGAGTGCAGTGTAACTTGTATTTTCGTACAAGGAGAGAAAGTGCGTCTGATTTAAATTTAGTCGTCCAGACAGGCTGGATTAGATAAATTATTCTATCCAGAGACTGTCCTTTCTCTTACACGATCACCTCGTGATAAAACTATTTCTTTACCTTACTTTCACATAGTTATCACTATCACCTCTGCTCAGACCGGACTATAAACATCTATTACCTATCTGATAAAATCTACGACAGCTGCTTGTGCTGCTTTAACTATCTTATTCAGCAATTACTACATTCCAAATAGCTATTCCAAATTCTGCCTCTGAAAAAGAAACTTAGTTGGTGGTCCAACTTCCAGTATTTGGCTTAAGCTTAAGAGGATTCTTCCAGACTCAGGGTGGTGGTAATCAAATATTTCTATAATGTTTTTTTAAGGCTTCGACTGTCAGCCCCCAACCACAAATCTGGAATACTGTTTTTACTCTGAAGGCAACTTTATATACAACACTGGCCAAGTAAAATACTTCTGGTAGTGACCATGAAAAATTCTAACCAAAGTTATGCTATGCCATAAAAAAGATGCCTTAGAAGCCACACAAAAAAACACAGGAGTGTTGCAAGTGGGATTTTGAACAAGAAGAAAATGTACACATGAGATAGCAACTCTCAGTACAAGCACAGAGCAATGAACTGAACGGCAGACACTCTATACATAGACTTTGTGAACATTAAAAAATATCTGACAATATATGCTGCAACTGATATAAGGAAAATACTGAGACACAATGGAATTCCTGTAAAAATCATTAAATCATTCAAGTCTTCTATCAAGAGGCAAGTGATAATATTCAAACATCTTTAACATATAAAGAATGGCCTCTGGAAGTTAGTATTTGAGATTAAGTACCACAGCCTTCATGCCCAGTCCCAGCAGTGAAACATGGATTTTAAATGTTCGACTCAACATGACCAGCAAGTTTTAACAGAAAACTGGTTAAAATACACATTGGAAATTCAGATGTTTGTCTGATCAGCATACTGTTGTTGTTTAACTATAGCTGCTGATCTTGTCGCTCTTTTGCAGCCAATGCCAAGCTGAAAAATTGGCATGTGTTCTGCAGCTGTTGAGCAGTGCTGTAAATAGTGTGATTGTTGGGCAGCCTGGCAGTAATGTTCTTTTTTCTGTGGAGTAGCACATGCCAAACTGTCTCATATGCATGGGTATAATTAGGCTCATGTGAGGGGTTTTATTTGTTTAAGTGTTTATAATCAGCATACTGTATTAACAAGTTATTTGCATGCGTACAATTAGGTTCACGTGAGGGGTTTCATTTGTTTAAGTGTTTATAATCAGCATTACTGTATTAACAAGTTATTTACATGAACTAAAAACGACACAATAAAACATCAGGTACTCGAGTGCTATACCTAGTTACACTTTGGCCCTTGTAGTTCTGGGGGGGTAAGTGTGTGTGTGTGTGTGTCTGAGGAGTCAAAGAAAGAATAAGACTACTGCTCCACTAGCCATGTCACAAGAGGCAACTAATATGAGGCTGTGTATTCCTGATATAACCAACAGCTCCATGTATATGGTAGATGGTTGAAAGAGCCGTGCTACAAAGAAAAGTAGCAAACCTATTAAAAACAAATATGAGGCTGTGCACATGAGGCTGGCAACCTCGTCTTATAAAATGAACTGCTAAAGAAACCACTACTGCATCAGCATATGTTTATGTGCACTTCCCTCAAAGGGCATTATTTGCAGTGCTGGATCCTTGCTTCATAGGTAGCAAAGTACCATGGACATCAAGCCATATGGTCCATCAAGAACGAGGACTGCTGTTTTTAAGCTTTGCTCAAGCTATGACGACTTCAGTATACCTCACCTCCATGGCAACTCAAAGAGCATTTGTAAAATGTAAACACGCTAGCATAAACGAGCAGAACTAACCTGAAGCCTCAGTTGCATGAGGTATGGAGGGTGTTGAGAGAGACTTTGTCATTGTGGAATGTGAAACTGTCAGACCTCCACTGTCCTCATAGGTGTGGTGGGTTCCATGTTTTGGGCCTCCTGGACTTCCATGTAAGATCAATTCATCCCGTTGAGTCTATGAAAGTAGGAAGGTAAAATACAGAAATTATTTAGTGAATAATAACTGATGGAAAGAAATTAACATATAGAAAATAAATAAATAAATATATATATACGAGGGGGCTTCAGAATAACAGAAAGCTGCTCCTCTTCGGTGCATGTCACTAGTGGGGTGGCCATCTTTAAACTCCTACTGTGATGTCATGTGGTTCGTCTGCACCGTGATGCCACCTGCAGGACACTCTTGACATCCTTAGCAACAATACTGCCAACTTACATGACAATGGCATGGTGTTTCGAATTTCTATCGCAAATTTAAGGTTTTCATTTGAAGCCCCCTCGTGTGTGTGTATGCGCGCGTGCGCGCGCGCACGCACGCACACACACACCCACCCACAGACACACACACTATACTTGCTGCTCTTATGCAATAAGTGTAATCTCTGCAGCTTTCTTGTAATCTATTAACCATAAAACCTTATATTTTTGAACCTCTGTATATAATTTTACCACACATATGAATCCTGGGACCTAATATAGTGGAACAATGAATAGACATTGAGCCCTAACATGCACGCTGTTTATTGTGACTAAGGAGGTTTGTGCATGAAAACAGCAACCTCATCATGTACATCAAATTGCTTCAAAAACCACCACTACAAGAGCACTCGAAAGTGGTGCTCTAGTGAAAGTGGGCTAACTGAAGGTTTTAAAGAGCAATAAAAAATATTTTAAAAAAATATTTTAAACACAGGCTTTTAATGCAGTAAAAAAGCCACAAATAATTTTTGAAGGAGTTTATAGCTTGCATTAAAAAAATGTAACATCAAAAATTGACAAAAAGGCTGGGGCGCTTAAGCGCTTATATATTTTATCAATAAGTGTGTAATGAAGTATAAAGCAGAAGTTAATTTCATGTAGAATCAGCGCCCCAGGCTTTCTGTCAATTTGATGTTATATTTTTTTACTGCAAGCTATAAACTCCTTGAAAAATTTCTTCTTTTTAAGTGTTATGTTTTTGTTGTTTTTAAATTTAAGTCAAATGTAATCGATCCGATACTGACATTATCAGTTTGCGATAAACAAGTCCAGAGTACAGGAGGCGGATTTCATTATTCAGTATATTACACGGAAAGTTAATATTTTTTTTTGTTTTATTTTTTTTTATAAATTCTTATAAGAGTTGTAAATTACATTTTTTTAAATGTAGTTGTCAGTTGTGTGTATGTATGTGCACGCGCGTGCGATAGTGTGTGTGTGTGTGTGTGTGGGGGGGGGGGGGGAAGAAAAATTTCAATATTTCTCTCTCAAGAGACAATCTTGTCGGAAAGAATACACTTAGATTATTTGCAGTTATCTCCCATTTCAGTGATGATACAATACAAACAACAAATTAATATTAATTTTATTATTTTTACGACTGATTATTGTACCCAAAGACGCAGCAATAGAGAATGCAGTCAGCGACCCATAGCTTGACTGCTTGCGTCAGGGTCAGATAACCAGAGCTGACCAAGACCCTACTCCACCTCCATGTGGTGGTCCTGGAAACAGGCTGCATCACTGCAGTCTGGCTGAGAGAGTAGGGATCGAAGAGGGAAGGCAAACCCGGTCCCAAAAAATGCCGTGCTGAAGTCAGATGTGTCGGCCAAAAGGCGCAGATATCGCAGCTCCGGTGTAAACAGACACAACGCAACCAATGTCCTTTTCAGGACGAACGAGGAGGAAGAAGAAGAATTGTCATGGGGAATACACAACTATGCCAAGTTTCAGAGCTATTGCTCAACTGGAAAAATTGCAAAATCGATTGCAAGATTTGAAGGTGACAAGAGAGTGATATACGTTGCAAGCTTAATTATCTTAATTATCTTAATTACAGGCTTATCGCCTGTAAAAAAAAGGGATAATTAAAAAAGAAGATATGAAGGTTTGAGTAATAAATTGTCATATGCCCAGTTTAACTAAGCTGACAACAATGAGCTTTATGCCATTGTAAGGGAAATATATGTTTTCCTAAGACAGCTTGCAGTATATATACTTTAAAAAATGAGCATTTTTTCCAAAGAAATGGAATATGTGTTTGAAAACATAACACTTGTAATCCATTCAAATTCTATTTTTATCAAATTTTTCTAAAATTCTAATAAAGGTGCTGTGTGACACAAGAGGCAAAATGATTAATGACTAATAAAAATTTAACGAAGGTACGGAACTAAACGTTCAAGTAGTTTCCCACAGAATATGAGATCATTGTATAAACAAATTCATAATTAGTCTGGAAACTGTCCATAATCAATTCTCATCTGAAATCCCAGTAAGATCTCAGAAAGTCTTTTCCTGTAACACCAAACATCTCAGTTAATAAGAATGCTAAAAACTCTGTGGCTGTGGGCACTGCATTACAAAGATACGCTGCTATGAGCTTAGCAATTAATAAGACTACATCTAATTTGATGGCTGCTGGATGCACTTTAATGCAGATACCTTTGAGACCTCTCCAGCAGTGGTCAGGTCAGTGAGTGACTTGGCATTGTAAGAAGACAAGCTGAGATCTCCAGCAACCTTACAGGTTTCATGACTGTGTCACACCCGGGTGTGTGGGGGGTTGGATGAGTGGGGGGGGGGTTAGGGGTGGGGGGGGTGTTGTGTTTTGACTTGTGATGGGTTGAGTTGACATGTGATGGCAGTTTTGTTTTGTGGGGGTGTACTGTGTTTTTGTTTTTGTGTTGCTGGGTGACGTTTTGTGCTTTGATTTGTAAGTTTCATCATGGGAGCACGTTTTTTTCTTTTTGTAAATCAAAGCAAAGAAGTTTTTGCTCTCTGTTATCTGGCCGCTTAGCAAAGCCTATTTTTATAACGCTAATGGGAAACAATATGCAGTAAATACTGACTAAAATGATACTTTTTCAGAACTCACCATTGAGCAGGGCTGTGATGTTAAGCTTCCGCAAGGGAGGCCAAAACAAAGCAAGAAGTTACAGTTAAACAAAGTATTTTATTTAATGACCATGGTATTTTCTAACTCACCATGCAGAGCCAATAAGCATAAACTGTTACATTAATTCATTAATTCTCTTGGAAATTCTCTTGGAATACCAGACAAACATTACACATCACAGACAGTTCTAGAATTAATGGCTCTATATCAAACTGCACATTATATAATATGTCCATTTCATAAGGAACTAAAAGAATGTGAGAATTAATAACGAAGTAAAGTCTATAGAAAAACTTCCTCATAGACAAGTATTTTCAAGCATAAGCAGTCTGCTTGAGGATGTCATTTCCAAAAACAATTTATCACAAGTCCCTGTTACTACACACACACAAAATGCATATTCCAAGATGATCCCTCTGAACTTAGAACAAGATCAAGATAAACCAGTTTTGGCATAAGTTTTATCCTGCTGCATTAAGTGCTGGCACAGATTCATCACACTAAATGCACAAAGAAAGGAGGTCAGATTTTGAAATCCTGACTTGAAAGTGAAGTTTTCTCGTATCCAAAACATCTTGGCTGCTGGACAGGTTTTCATTCAAAGTGCTGGCCAGGTAGCTTGGTCAAACAGCCATGAGGAGAACTCGAGGTCACAGCTTAGAGTCCACTATTTGCTCAGTGTCTCTCTGTGACAATGTGAAAGCTGAGACATTGCTTGCTGTTAAAACACTGAACAACAGTGTGATCCCATTAATCTAGGGTCAAATACAGATTTGTCTGAACCTGTGGAACCTCCGGACCAAGTCAAAATTTAAAAAAAAAAATATATATATATATAAATTTCTTGGTTTTTAACTGCTACTAATCTGCAAGGGGATTTCTATGCCTACATTAAAAACTCATGCTTACATAATGTCATTTGTTACACAGACTGTACTTTATAAACATAAATAAATATATTAACTTGTTCATCAAAACACCAAGATGATGGAAAAGTTCCTCAGTGACACATTTTCAACAACCTTACAACACTACAGGAAAATTGTAATGGCATCATTTCAGCAGAAATGCAAAATCATTCCTACTCTATGGACTGGAAACATAACACATCAGCATGAGTATTACATCCAAATATCAAATCTGAAACAGGATGTGAGTATTATGTCCATCCTTCACATCTTAAACAGGACGAGTATAATGTCCAACCTTTCACATCTTAAACAGGATATGAGTATTACATCCAAACTTCACATTTTAAACAGGACATGAGTATTATGTCCAAACTTCACATCTTAAACAGGACATGAGTATTACATCCAACCTTCACATCTTAAACAGGACATGAGTATTACATCCAAACTTCATATCTTAAACAGGACATGAGTATTATGTCCAACCTTCACATCTTAAACAGGACATGAGTACTATGTCCAAACTTCACATCTTAAACAGGACATGAGTATTACGTCCAACCTTCACATCTTAAACAGGACATGAGTATTACATCCAACCTTCACATTTTAAACAGGACATGAGTATTACGTCCAACCTTCACATCTTAAACAGAACATGAGTATTACGTCCAAACTTCACATCTTAAACAGGACATGAGTATTACATCCAACCTTCACATCTTAAACAGGACATGAGTATTATGTCCAACCTTCACATCTTAAACAGGACATGAGTATTACGTCCAACCTTCACATCTTAAACAGGACATGAGTATTACGTCCAACCTTCACATCTTAAACAGGTATCTCCAGGTGCACAAATGACTCTCCTCCCTCTCAATCATCATCACTGTCCTTCAGCTCCCCCAGGTGCACAAGCCTTCAACAAAGTCATGCCTAGTCCCTCCTGTCATGTGCCATCAGTTCCCAGGTCCATATCTTTCTTATCTCTTTAATTTATGTCTCCAGTTCTCTTCTCCATGTATTTTCCGGTCCACTTCTATCTCGCTTACCATCAGGTTTCCTGAACAAGGACTCCCTTTCAAAAGGTTTTCTCAACGTGTGTCCTTTCCATCGCCAGCATCTTCTTCTCTTCTCTAGTTCCACTGGCACTTGCCTGGTTCATGCCATCAGTTCCACACTGTGATCTTTTGTCCTAACATTTCAATCATTCTATTCTAAGCAATCACCCATTTATGAAAGTCTCCCTCTCAATGCCTCAGGATTAAAAAATTGACAAGACAGTTCATTGATCTATGATATATTCAAGACAACCATTTTACTTCCTCGATGTATGAAACAGAACTAACATCTACAAATTATATCAAATCACCGTCTACAAAATGCTGGCCTGTGAGGCTCTTCTCACTGTCTCCAGACGATAAACATTAAGCAACAGCAACAATACTATTTCCCCACACAGTTACAGAAACTGTGATTTTACCAGCGCTCATTTATCTCTAACCCATTTACTAATATCTATTTACACATGGTTTGATATGTGCACATGATAAGCACATAAAGTAAGCAAGCTCAGGCTTCTTTGCACAGCATGGGAGTCTTCTTTTATCAAAACTATCTGTGCCCCATACCAAACTACAAACCCATACAGTGCTTAACACCAAACTACAAACCCATACAGTGCTCAACACCAAACTACAAACCCGTACAGCACTCAACACCAAACTACAAACACATGCAGCGCTCCACACCAAACTACAAACACATTCAGTGCTCAGCATCAAACTACAAACCCATACAGTGCTCAACACCAAACTACAAACCCATACAGTGCTCAACACCAAACTGCAAACCCATACAGTGCCTAATGCCAAAATACAAACCTATACAGTGCCTAACACCAAACTACAAACCCATACAGTGCTCACCAAAATACAAACCCATACAGTGCCTAACACCAAACTACAAACCCACAGAGTGCCCAACACCAAACTACAAACCCATACAGTGCCCAACATCAAACTACTAACCTATCATGTGCCTCATAAGCTAACAAAACCATCCTGCAAACCATTCCACACTACAAACCTATCTTGTGCCCCAATCCAAACTACAAACCTATCCTGTGCCCCAAACCAAACTACTAACCTATCTTGTGCACCAAACCAAACTACAAACCTATTGTGCTCCACACCAAAATAAAAACCTATCCTGTGTGCCTTACAAATCTATTCTGTGCCCCATAAAACTACAAACCTATTATGTGCCCCATACCAAATTGTTCTTTTTGTATACTTTTCTCAAAATCAGATAACAAAACAAGTTACCAATTTTGCCAGAACAGGCCTGTTAAGTCATAATTTGTTAATGGGAGTTAGGTGTTAAAGATTTGTATGTATGGGTCGGATTTTTGTACACACGTTAGTTAGCACGCTTTGGTGATGAGATGATTTTTTAGTTGGGGGGTTTATGCTCGGTAATTTTTTAACATAGCTCACTTGAGTAGTTGTTAGTTTGTTTTTTAAAAATAAGATAAAGTTTTTGAATGTTCTTAGTGATAGTTTGGGGAAAGAGATGGTTGAGCTGAGCTGAGTTCTCACGCGGTTAGTTCGCACATGAGTAATTTTTACTGAGCTGTTCTGAGAAGCTGTAATCTCATGACAGTGCATTCCTGGCAGGGCTTCGAGATGGTCGTTCCATCTCGTTAGTGTGTCCAGAAGTTATTATCGAGGGGAATATATTTTTGAAAGTGAAGGGAAGAGTTTCCTTCCAAGATTGATTCTTTGAGGCCATGGATTGTACCGGCCATTATTATTATGATTCATATTTCCTATGATGGGATTTTTTCGGGGTTATGAGTAGGTCCCATGTGATTGGAATAGATATATTATGCTCAGGGTTGCTGTGTGCAACTGTTTGATGAATAGTTACTGCATGGATTTACTGTTATAATACTGTGTAGAGAGCTGCTGTGAACTGCGATGTATGCAGTCCTTTTGATGGATATTTTTGCTGTAGTACTATGAAATGTGAGCTGCGGGGTTCTGCAGCCTATGTACTTCGGATTTTGTACCTGTAACTGAGTTGTACAGATTTACTTACCTGATGCCTGATGATCTACTATGGGCTGTTATCTATGATTATATCTCTTTGGATTTATGCACGCTGTTATGGACTTATTTACATGTCGCTCCATGATTTGCTATGATGTCTACGTGATTGTGGTGTAAATAAACAGTGTATAACTTTATAGCAGTTCCACTACTTCCTGAACCATCGTTACTGGGTGTGCGTGAGTGCAGAATGGATATTACACCCTTAAAGAACTCTAACATTCGCATATCTATATATGTACTTGTTTGCCCACTTGTCGGCCACCTGTAAGCCCGACCATACTGACTTTGTCATTGTCAGTGACCTGACGTTGTTAAAGAAAATAAACTTTAACAAGGCCACAAAATTTAACCTTTAGCACGCTTCCGGCAAGACATATCGCCGAAGGTAACCTATGTTCTGCCAGCTGGAGGCGATATGTTTCGCCTTGCGGCTGTCATCGGGAAACTGATTTATAATGTGTGTACACGTGATCTGAACCCCGGATGCAAAAATTGACTCTTCTGTGAAAGAGGTTTAGCTTCCATTTCCGATCTCCTTTAGTAATGGGTGCATCCGCGTTTATTTTCTGTGAATTTTTTTAATCGAAATGAATCGGCATCGAACACGCGGCCATTTTTCGTTCTAATTTTATTGGATTCTGACGCCATGCGGTGGGGATGAGATTTTTGTCTTTATAAGCGCTGATATCGGTTCTCAGAATATGTTTGATGGCTGAGATGGAAACGAAAGTAGAATGGCTTTTCTAGTATGTAAAATGTTAGGGGTTAGGATTAGGATTTATTGGAAAGATTTAGGATTAACGGCCGAATGTCACTGCTGACTGCGAGAGCGTTTATTCCTTTGCTACTGATGATGGGTGTGTAACGAAAAGATCGTCATTTGATTTGTATTGGTCTATTGGTCAAATGACTTTCATTGAGATGCAAGGGATATGGACCCTTCGTTTGCTGGTTATTTTTTAAAATTTTTTTTTTAATTTTAAAATTAAAAAAAAATATTTTTTTATTATTTTAAATTTTTTTTTCGTTTTTTTCATCTTTCCTTTCCTCTCTTCCTATCACATCTAACATATACACAAACAAATTTTATATCATCAGATTCACCATTCATTTATTTATATAAATTCCAAAAATGATAGCAATTGACCAAGAAACACAAAAACTATAGACATTAAGGGTCACCCACTATAGAAACGGGACGCTGTGAAAAAGAATGCAGCTGCAGGCGAAAATTTTCGCCAAAGAATGCAGCGTGCTAAAGGATAAATTACTCCATCAATACTGACAAGTCTCTTTCATGTACTTACAATGTACACTTCCCAGGTAGTTCTCCCCCCCCCCCTCCACTGCAGCACTACTATGTATTTTGGCTGCTACAGAAATCTGGTAACATCATGCTCCAGTCTACCCAGCTGTAAATGGGTACCTGACTCTGCTCTTGAGTTTAGAAGGGCAAAGGCAATGAGGAAAGGAATTAGTCACTCCAACTCATAAAGCCTTACTTAGTATAGTGAAGCCTCTAACACTTCACTCTCACTCCCCTATGAAAGAATCTGCTTTCACTCTCCATTACTAAAGCATCACTTACCTGGACTTGAACCTGAGGAATCCACTGGGGAATCACTGCGTGCATCAGCATCTCGGCCACCAACAACAAAACTATGAGTAGTTCTAGGCATGATTATGGCTCGAGGATGTTCCTCTCTGGCTCCATCCAAGAAATCTTCTTCCTCTGATTCCTCATCTGCTTCAAGACTTGTCAAACTGAGGCTGAACAGGAGGGGAAAATTGCATAGAAAATAAAATGTTACAAAAAAATCACATTGTCAGACTAATATGGACTTCTGCTGTTCATGAAATTGAAGTGTAACATAACAGAAAGTGCCAGTAGAAGAAGAGATAAAATGGAGACGCTGGTGATGGATAGGACATACATTGAGGAAACCTGCACTACAAGGCAGTCTTTGTTTTCGAATCCCCAAGGTAACAGAATGAGATAGACCAATCAACACACAAGAATGAGAACTGGAGACAGAGATAAAAAAATATTGAGGCAGACATGGAAAGAACTTGAGCTGAGACCATGTGACAGGAAGGACTTGGCATGTGTTTGTTGATCTATGATCGTTGAGGTAGCTAAAGGTTATAGATTGGTGATCTGCAAATATTGAAAAATACATTTTTTAAAACAAATTTTCAAGTCATTAAGCATATTTCAAATATTACTGCATGTGCACATGCCTACTCTTAGTTCAAATTCAAAAATCTAAGTTTATTTTAGAAGCCAGATGCTCCACCATAAGTGCAAAGCTCTGATATTTGTACACAGCAATAGTAATGATAATAGGTGAGGCTTAACCTCAGGATTTAGACATGGTAATATCAAGGAAAGGAAGTAAAGAAAAAGGTAAGGAAGTGAAGATACATGTAAGAAAGTAATTATAAAAGTAAGGAAGTAATTATAAAAGTAAGGAAGTAATGTTTAATTTCCAGCATCTTTTGTTTTACCTTTTTCCTGTCATGGCAAGCATCCTAACTCGAGTCTGCTGGTCCCTGCGGTCTAATGGAAAACTGGACCTCATGCCTGAGTTGGCCTGACTCCAAGACTCACGGCTGACAGAAATATCTGAAGCCTGTGAGAAGATATTATGCAGAAACGTCAATAATGCCTCAGAAAAAGCCTCCTATAAATCCTTCAGCTTTCACTCAGTCCTAAATAAGTTTAGTGTTGTTAATGTGCACTCAATAATCCAAAAGTCACCATTAATAACAAATAATGAAGCAGGATGAGCATGACAGTAAGACTGATTCAATATTTTATAATGAGGTAACAAGAGGAAAGATCAAGGCAAGATGGAACAGAAGATAACAGCAAGAGAAAATACTAGATGGGCTGACAGTGTGGTATGGGTGGAAGTCAACAGAATTCAAGAACAATAGAACTCAGAGACAGGGAACTGTGGAGAGAAATAGTGGTAGATATTACCACCCAACACATCACTTGAAGATCATTAGGACAATCAAATACTAAATGTCTAAAACATTAAACTTTAACAAATAAAAAATGTATTCTTGCCTGGTCAGATCCATTTCTTAGTCTGCTGTACTTCCTGTCTGAAGGACCCCCTATGTCTTTGCTAATTTGAGAAGGGCTGGCAGTCACAGGTGGGAAGTCTTCGGAGCTGTCAACAGTTACACCATTGATACAAATGCGAATGCCCTGGTCAAATGATCCATCCTGGTGTGGGGACTGAGAACTGGGACTGAAAAATAAAAAATGTATAATTTACACATTAACACACAACCTCCTTCTAAAACTGATTCTAGAGCTGACAACTTAAATACATGTAATCAGTAGTCAGCATGCACCCACACACACACACACACATACACACACACACACAACAAAAAAAAACAACTGGTCACATAACGTTTACAGGGCACTGAATAATAATGCAGTCATACATATATCCTGGCAACAATATCGAAAACGTAGGAACAGATAGTGATATCAAAATAAAAACACAAAGGACAAGACCAGCTTTTACGGCACTGAGAAATTTATGGTAATCAAAAGAAATTAGGTCCAACATAATAATCAGAATCTTGCATTTCAATGCCAAGTTATTCCTATTGTTTGGCTCTGAAACATGCAGCACAACACACAACAACAATCAAGAAGTTACAAACTTTCACACATGGGTGCTTGCATGGGATAACAGGACTGAAATGGCACAAACACATGGAGAAGGGAACTGGAGGGATAAATAAGAAATGAATGACCTTCAATGAATGGCATATGACAGAAAGGCTAGTCATGAATCTGCTAATGCCAATGCTCCTCAGGGAACTTAAAGGGTAATGATGATATATAATTATGCAAGGTATCCTAATCTTGTTCTTATCTACACATCATTTAGCACACTCAAGACTACACATCATTTAGCACACTCAAGACTCCACTTCAAGTCATCCCAATACAACAAGGATGTCATTTTCTATATGTGACCAACAGTGCTTCTGTTATGAATGATAACACTGGTGATTCTACCCTGCTGTATGAAGTCCTTGTTGGCTACTGTCAGCGCCAACCTGCAGGCGTGCTGGAGACTGTCTTCCAAGTACATCAACAAGATCGTGCATGGACTTGTGATGGTCTGTGGATTGAACACAAGGATGACATAAGTCATAAATGACAAATCTTAGACAACAAGTCATAACTATTCAGCATTTGATGTACATCCATGAGCTCTACAAATATTTACTGCATGTATCAAACACAGAAAGTGCATATTTCAATTTTCATTTCACTTCAAACCGGCAAACCAGATCTTATAGGACAGACTACTTTTTTAATATGTACTGCTGCTGAAAACCCCACCAACAATGGGAGATAATTAACCAACATTGATATACTGTGATTACATTCTCTCAACCATTCCCCCCCCCCCCCCCCCGCACAACCATGTTATGTATCTTCCTTGGCCCTGGCTTCAGTGTCACATGGTTTTACAAAATAAGATGGTATGTGTATCTATCTTTACAGAGGGATAATTATAGATACAGATATTATCAGCCTAACTCTGATCAGATTTTTCACAAGATAAGGATAAAAAAGGTATGTAAAGGCCATAACAGATGGCACAGGACATAAAAGCTTGGCATGAATGTGTTAGAGACTTGTGTTCCTTATGCAGATCAAGGCAAATGGTGATGCTATGTTTTACTACAGCACTTATATAACATATGCCTTGACAGTGTGTGATGGTAGCATGCAGTATCATAGGAACAGCTCATTCTTGGTTTTCATTGATTCTGAAGTAACAGATTAGGTTAGCATCATAATGGTACCATTCTTAGAATATCTTCTTGCATCACTATCATTTTCTCTTAGACTAAGTTTCTTGCCTAAACATATTCCATTCAGAAATGTTATGCCCCATTGCAAGATAGTCAAGGACCATTCTCGCTGTATCAGATTCACACTTATTTAGCTCTTTAGATGTTTTCCCTTAAATGTACTATCTCAGCATTCATCTGTTCTATTTGTTTCTTCTCCAGTCCCTTCAACCCAAAGCAATACATTTATTTTTAAGCAATAAATGCAGGTTTATCACATTAAAATGACAGTTTATTTATCTATACAACTGTGAGTCTATCTTTCAATAACTCACAGATAAATATCACTGTTTATACACACTGTTAGCTCTTTATGATATCAGAACATTCTGAAAGGCTGGTTCTAGTTACATGTAACATGTCTGCATTTTTTATGTATGATAATCATTACAAATGGAGTTTCACAACTTACTGCTGACATTTTAAGTTTGGTGGAAAATATTCAATTTCTTGCAAAGTTAATTCATTATGAACTTCTAACAAAATGTATTATTCATCTGGCAGCATTTTGCTCAGAAATTGTGGAATATTGCACAAATCTCGTGTCATTTATGCAAGCTAGTCTGCTATTACTGTAGATGGTCTCTGTTCTTCTGTCATGTGGTGTCAACAAATACTGTGCCACCTCTCACATTCCTTCTCTTTGGCAGTTTTGTTACAATTAAGTAAAAATGCAAAACTTGATCTGGATTGCTCCACATGTACAACGTCCACGCCTGATTGCTTCATGTTTACTGTTGCACATGGTTTTACACACAGTCTTAATATGTTAACCCACTGTAAATGCAGCATGTAATGGCATTACAATTATGGGATATAATGTCCTTGATATGGTTTAGTTTGGCCTAGTTAAAAAAATGAACAATGTATGTACCACATGGGACTGGACACAGGTAAGTCCCCATCTCAAACTGAAGTATATTCTAGCTTATCTAAATAAATACAGTTTAAGTGTAAGTGCTTTATCTTTGTGAGGGAAATACTGAAGTGAAGAGCATGAATATGAGAAAGAAAGTATGTGCGAATAAGTGAGAGAGCAGAGAGATATATACAGTAAACAAGTGTTTGTTATGAGTGGAGAGAGCCCAGTTTATAAAACTGAGAATTATCTTGAAGATTATTTAATATGGACATCAACAATATTCCCCCAAAGTCTTGATAGTGATGGAATATTAGGGCTAAACACCCCCCCCCCTCCCCCCCACACAAACACACCTCTACACTACACAAGACCCAAAAAAAAAAAAAAAAAAATGAAAACAACCAGACAAAAATCTTAAAAATTATGGAACACTTTTGAACACAATATTTTATTTAAACATAGGGGCAGTGAAAAAGAAGTGATTCAATGAGCCTACTGCAAGCATATTTCTTAGTTAATTTCTACCATCAAAAATGTATAGTCTGTTTCTTTAAGCCTCAGGATGTGTAGTGACACGGACATATCACTTTGGAAATTTCCATGTAAATAGTAATCTGTAGGATTTATCATATCTATATATTTCTATATCTAAGATTCATAAACGTGGAATCACCAAATTATTCAAGGACAAAAAAAAAAAGCAATGAATCAGAAGTGCGGAAACAGAGCCAATCAAACGCACAGGAGTGAAAGTGAAAAATTCATCAGAATGAAAAAAGGAGATTCAACTTGAGACAGATTTAACCAATCAGATTGATGTGAGGGAGATCCAATCAAACCCGGCTCAATCAAATTCATACGGACTGGGGGAACTGTATATAAGCCTGATCAGGTTCAGTTCTGGACTCTCAAAATTTCACATCAAGATCTTATAGATGAGAAGACATCCAGCGAACTGACCCACGCTCGAAGAAGCCACAGCCCATAGCTGAGAAAAGCCTTTCTGACCTGCTTTGTGAGCAGACTTGCATAAGTGATAAGCTCAGATCAGTAATATTGTGTTTGAAGGGTATGTTAAAGTTGTATTGATCGTTAGGTTACAAAGTATTTTGGCATCACGTAATTAGATGTATTAATTAAAATTAATGTTATAAGTGACTTTGATTTACTTGCTGGTATCTTAATCTTGGCACTCTAAACACTATGCTGACAACTGAAGTTGGTCTCCAGCTGAAATATAACCTGAACAATCCAGAACAGCATGACACAGCTAGGGTCCTACTCAGGATTATGCTCAATACTAGCTGTACAAGCTGAAGTCCTTTTCAGGGCTTAGCTTTTAAATGCTGGGTGCCAAAGAGTTTGTCTTCTTTTTCTTCTTCTACTGCTTCTTCTCTTTCCTCGTTTCTTTTAATTCAATGCAAATTACAATTTTTGTTATTACTAACATGTGAACTAACATATTCAATTCAATTCAAATTCAATACTCTTTAGCTCCCCAAGGAGCATAGGCCTTCAACAAACACTTGCCAAGTCTTCCTGTCCTGTGCCATCCGCTCAAGTTCTTTCCATGTTTTCCGCATCATTTTCGCCTCTGTTTCCAGTTCTCTTCTCCTTGTGTTTTTTGGTCTACCTCTGCCTCTCTTTCCCTGTGGATTCAAGAACAAGGACTGCCTTGTAATGCTATCAACAGGTTTCCTCAATGTGTGTCCTATCCATCGCCAGCATCTTCTTCTCAACTCTTGTTCCACTGGCACTTGTCTGGTTCTTGTCATCAATTCCACATTTGTGACTTTGTCATACCATTTCAGTCCTTCTATTCTACGCAAGCACCCATTTATAAAAGTCTGTAGCTTTTTGGTTGTCGTTTTTGCTGTTCTCCATGTCTCAGAGCCATACAATAGGACTGACTTCACATTTGAGTTGAAGATTCTTATTTTCGTGTTGGACTTGATTTCTCTTGTTTTCCATGTTTCCCAATGCAATGAAAGATCCTCTTGCTTTTTGTATTCTTATTTTGATATCACTGTCGGTCCTTCCATTTGAGGCTGGCAACCTCAGCATATAGAATGATGATTCATGAACCACCACTGCACGGGCTGGTGATTGCTTTATTGATAGTTCCGTAAAAAGAACTAAAAGCATAAAGTAGTTCCAGGTTCCCTATGGAGCAGGGAAGGAAAGATGAAAAAATGATGTACATTCTAAGTATAAGACTTACATTTTCAAAGCAGTGTAAATGTCCCTATAAACATATTCACTTTAAAATTAATGTAAATTTTCAAGCTTTAAACCAGTGCAACAGCTTGATCTCCATATAACTGTGCCCAAGCTCGCGCCCTGGAGAGGAGGACATGGATCCAGCAACATGGGAGGATAAAGCTGCCAATCGCACTAAGTGGCGATGCTATTTACGGCGCCACCTCAAATTGGGCGAAGAGAGGCTCACACAAGAAGCAGAGGTGAGGAGAAAACGTCGAAAGGAGCACCAGGAAAATAAGCAGCTGAGGGCTGTCACCTCAGGGGCGCATTCCCATAGTCAGTTATGACTGAAGGGGCTATTATTATTATAAACCAGTGTAAATGTCTATGTGAAAATATTCATTTTAAATTAATAGAAGTTTCAAACTTTTCCATAAGTGTAAATATAAATGAAACATAAATGAATTTATATTGTGAACACTTTTCAAACAGTGGAGATGTAAATGTAAAACATATTATATCTGTACGTTTAGCCTTTTCATGTAATGTAAAGGCTAAAGCTATTCAGTTTAAATGTAAAGGAAGTTTTAACCCGAGGGATTAAATTTAATTCTCATCAAGGGTAAATTATGACATGGGATGGTGGTATGGGAAGATAGGAACCCAGAACTATGGGTTGGAAAACGCCATACTCAGAAGAGCGTTTCGTTTCTATTTCCAGTTATTGGTGGTACCAGCAGAAAGCACTATCTCTGGAACCAAGTGAAGGTAGAAGTGGACTGACGTTTTGCGAGACGCCATCATAAGAGGGTCTTATAGACAGACACAGAACCAACTTAGCCGATACTCCTTGAACGTTCTGGGAACGTGCGGCGCCTGAACTTTGACCAGAGAAGAGCGAGAGCAGAGTGGAAGTAACTAACCCAGCAGGAGAAGAAACTACCAGTGACAGCTAAGTGAAAATATCCACTGCCAAAAGTGATCTCCTTTATTCAGTTAAATCCCAATCAAGTGATGAAACCTTTTCCATAACTATTCAATTTATGTTCCAACTGTTAAAGCTTAAAGTGATTATTAAATGTTGTTATTTGTAATGTTACAAATTTAACTTCGATTAAATCCTTTTAAATGTACTATATGTTTGTCTCAGTCAAAGTTACTAAACACACACTCTAAACCGAGCTATATATATTATAATAATAAATTCCACTGATTAACTCAGCGGTGGGGGCTTAACAAGCTAGAATAAACCATCGCAAAATTCTACAGATTATAGAATTAACGTGCTTAGCGACAGCCAGCATTGTTTTTGCTTATCTTAATATCTTGTGAATACTCCCGTGTGATAGAAGCTTTACTACCCTTCTATCTACGAGGGGCGTTCAGAAAGTAAGGCACCACATCGTTTTTCTCAGCTAATAATGAAGATAGAAGCATGAAATTTTGCACACTTCAAATATGGCATGTGCCAATTGTGTGCACCAAATTGCATTGCAACCGGCCAAATAATACGGCTGCCCTAAACCGTTGAAATGGAGCATGTTAGCAACTTGCGTTATAAGCAGCGAATTGTGATAGAATTTCTCGTTGCAGAGAAGGAAACTGTTGTGAACATTCACAAGCGTCTATGTGATGTGTATGAAAGTTTTGCAGTCGACAGGAGTACAGTCAGTCGCTGGATTCAGAGAATCAAAGAATCAGGAAGTGGAGATACGCAGCTCCTTGATCGGCCACGCTGTGGACGTCCTGCCACAGCCACCAACGCAGAAATGTTGAAATGCGCTGAGGGCATTATTCTTACTGATAGGTGAATCACTACTCAACAATTGGCCTTACAGCTGTCAGTCAGCATTGGTAGTGCAAATGCAGTTATAAAAACTCTCGGATTTTCTAAGGTTTGCGCAAGATGGGTTCCTCGAAGCCTCACAAATGACCACCGATTGCAAAGGAAAGCAATTTCTTCTGAATTGTTAGAGCGTTTCAATGCTGATGGAGAGAACTTTTTGGCTAAGATCGTTACAGGTGACGAAACCTGGGCACATCATTTTGAACCTGAGACAAAAAGACAGTCAGTGGAGTGGCATCATCCGCAATCACCACGAAGAAAGAAATTCAAGACAATTCCTTCAGCTGGAAAGGTCATGATCACTGTCTTTTGGGACATTGAAGGTGTGATTCTTGTGAACGTTATGCCAAGAGGAGAGACAATCAATTCGCAAGCTTACATTAAGACATTGAAAAAACTCAATCAACGTTTTCGCAGAGTTCGGCCGCACAAGAATCCAGCAGACCTGCTTCTCCTTCACGACCATGCGCGACCTCACACAAGTCTGGCAACACGGGAAGCAATCACCAAATTGGGTTGGACTGTACTACCCCATCCACCCTATAGTCCCGATTTGGCACCCTCTGATTTTCATCTATTTAGCCCACTTAAAGATGCACTCCGTGGGACAAGGTTTGAAGATGATGAAGGAGTGATTCATGCAGCGAAGAAATGGCTACATGATCAAGACAAAATCTGGTACGGGCTAGGAATACATGCACTTGTTTCGCGCTGGCATAAAGCCGTACAAGTTGATGGGGATTATGTTGAATAATACCGATGTTTACATGACATATCCATGTATATTGTATATAAATTTCATGCTTTTTGAATAAACAGCTCCTGAGAAAAACGATGTGGTGCATTACTTTCTGAACGCCCCTCGTACATTTCTGCCAAGAGTAATCTTGTGTAAAGATAGACTCCATTGAAGCCTATAATAGATACTCTTGAGTTTTAGACAATCTTTGAAGGACCGAGGACTAGAATGGAACCAGGACAGGAGGAAGACAGCCGATAGGATAGTCTGGCGCTCTCTCTTCCAAACCTCTACACCTCATGGTAGAAGGTGAACGACTAAGTAAGTAAGTAAGAGTTTTGGCCACTTTTGGACCACTACTGCAAAGCAGGGGAGGCAATACCATCACAGCACCTCGCCAAAAGAAGGCAAAACCCACAAACAAACAAAAACTTGCAACAAAGCTTCTGTAAGAAGCATAACTGACTGTAGTGTGTCAGTAAAGGACCAATTCTGCATCGCCTGGAAGTAGCATTGTGTCTACCTGTCCAGGTGAGCTAAGTACCTTGGAAAGTCTACACATGATCAATGACAGAAGTGTCTATAGCAACAAGAACTGAAGGAGTTAAGTACATGCTCATTAAAAAGCAAAATCCAGAAGTCACCAAATGGCCATTATGATGAAAAAGACAATGACAAATTATTAAATTCCATTTGTGATTTTTGTAAATACCTATCTGCAATTTTTACCTAATTTCTATTTTAATTATTAAAGTGTACTGATATATTTTTATAAATTGCTATTGATTGATTTCGTTAAAATTCCAGTTACAGTTCAAAATTTGTGTTCGTGTTTAGAGTTCAAAATAATGTAATATTTTAAATCGGTGGGGATAATAAACGAGCGCGTTTCACACAAACTATTAATAGAGACACCCTTGGAGCATAGGATAGGTCTAGCGGGAAGGTGATTTACTTCACTGCTCTCTTCTACAGCTATCATCTAGAACTGTGCAGTTAACTATCTGACTTGTCCTGTACCATCCCTACCACTAGTTCATCAGCTCTCTTCTCCATTTCTAGAAACCATATATACATTTTTCTATCTCGCCACAGCATGTCAGAATGAAAGTTATCACATTTTGGTTCTCTGTTAATAATTCTGAATCAAAAGTACACACTGTTCCAATATCTTCGTTTGTTTTTAAAGTGCGAAAATGCTGACCCAACTTATTTAAAGTAGTACTTTTAGATTACTAGATGTAACATACATCTGTCAACTGCCCCAGGTCTCAGATAAAAATAGTGTGGAATACATATGGAATTAGGCAAGGACATGGTGAGAAAAACCTACACAAATAAAGATTGGGGGGGGGGGGGGGGGGGGGGGGGTGGGGGGGAGAGAGAAAAAAGGGAGCATAGTATAGCTTAGTATGAGATAAAAATGCTTTATGAAAGTAAATAACTATGCATTCTAGTAAACACTGGTAATTTCACTAGAAGAACTACTATAACTTTCGCTAGGCTGCTTAAAATACCTTTAGGATAAGCTATGTTTTGTTACTATATATCTTTCTTCTGAATGTTTCAATGCATTGTCTTTTCTTTGTTGTAAAGTTACCATTACTATGTGATTGTACAAGGAAGGATAAGAAACAATTGAGAAAAGAACAAGGTTTTAGAAAAAAATAAAAATAAAAGATCCTGTACAGACCAGACTCTCACACTGTGCATAAAAGTTTAACTGGGCTACGAAGTGAATTCGCCATTTTATCTTGGACCTGTTCATTATAAAAAAAGCATTTAACACTTTCATTAGAGAATCACTTTGAAAACTGATGAGACACTATGGAGTTCCGCTCAAGATCATTAACCTTATAGAAAACTTATGACGACATGAAATGCTGAACTCTTCATGCAAGACAACTCACAATCCATCTGAGATAACATCGATGGTGGTGCTGACAGTATACAGTTTATTCCCCCCCCCCCCTCCCCAAGCGCTGTTAATTCGTGCCTGAAATATCGAGCGCTAAACGAAAACTTGAGTTCATAAGACTAGTATAAAACAAACTAATTTGTTCCCAAAGTCCAGAAAGATATTTAAAAATTAAGTAAAAGTTTTACGAAATAAAAACTAAATAGTTAACAACATTTATTAACTACATATAATTATCAAACATACTGAACACAAACAAAATATTACGTATGAATTGTTCTATCAAAAATACTTTTTTTTAAACATATTGCAGGAATTTAATCGCCACTATATTTTAAAAAAAAAATTTGCCTCGTTTTGGCGAGGCGTGTCCCGTTCAACCTAGTCGGTTATATTAGGGCGCAGCATGTCCAAATATAAAAGACCTTTAGGTCTGAGTTAGTGACTTGTGGCTACAGTCAGTTGTCACTTGTGGCTACAGTCAGTTGTCACTTGTGGCTACAGTCAGTTGTCACTTGTGGCTACAGTCAGTTGTCACTTGTGGCTACAGTCAGTTGTCACTTGTGGCTACAGTCAGTTGTCACTTGTGGCTACAGTCAGTTGTCCCTTGTGGCTACAGTCAGTTGTCACAGCGCAGCTATCTTCATCTTTAGACAACTGGTTAGCAGCAGGTATTGTAGGTGTTGAAATTGTTTTTCTGGCTCCAGGTGTAGAAGATGTAGCGTGAGGTTTTTATTGTATCTAGGATCAGTATAGTACTGAGAGTACAGAAATAGAATTTCTGCAGGAAAATGGTGAAGTCCCAGTGTATGAGAGAACTACTGGTATCATAAATTAGTTACAGCTGTGAATGATCTGATCTCGAAAAATTAGTAGAGTGGAGACAGTCATAAAATGCCACCCCGCTGTGTAACTAACTAACTGTGATATTAAAACAAGGAAACAGATTTCACTAAACAATTATAAACTTGACAAGTCGTTCAAATACAATTTCCTTATTTATTAAGTATATACACTATCTACTCTTGTGCTGAAGGGTGGATGTTGGAAGATGGAATGTTCTGTAGTGAGTGGTATGAAGGGTACAGTCACTCACCCTGTACTGTCAAGCATAGATCAACGAATCAGACTAGTGTTCATTTCCAATTGACAGCACATCATTTATTTACACAGCAACATCAATCCGATACGATACACTACACAGGTACAACAGGATACACAGAAATCAATAATAATCAATTGCGCAGAATGTTACAGCTGTTCAGTATGATGTAAACCCTGTTTACATCGCAGTTCTAATGTTACATCAGTAAATTCACCAGAACGACTGCTGACACTGCAGTTACAAAACCCGCCACACAGGCGTACATCTATAGGACTCCCTCAACGACTGCATACCCCTGCAGTTAACAAAACGCCATACAGGCTTGAATCTATATACTAGCAGTTCTAATGTTCCACCAGAACGACTGCTGATACTGCAGTTCAAAACGCCACCCAGGCTTAAATCTATATATACTCAAAAGACTGTCCTCTCTGTAGTCTATAAGTAATCTGGCCTACACAACTCCTGGCCTTATAATCTCTTCAATTACTCTATCTGTTCCTGGATCCTTAAATCTATATATACTCAAAAGACTGTCCGCTCTGTAGTCTATAAGTAATCTGGCCTACACAACTCCTGGCCTTATAATCTCTTCAATTACTCTATCTGTTCCTGGATCCTTAAATCTATATATACTCAAAAGACTGTCCGCTCTGTAGTCTATAAGTAATCTGGCCTACACAACTCCTGGCCTTATAATCTCCAGAAAACTCTCCCTCCATAAGGAACAATGGCCTTACTATCTCCTAGCACCGTTCCTGCACAATAGAAATCTATCAGGGAGGTAAATATGATCCAAAACATCGGCCTGTAGACACCAAGGCCTCAGAACATGTCCTTAACATAAAGTACACCTTATCTTCTCTTATCTTCCCTTATCACATCTTATCTGCAGATTTATCACATCTTATCTGCAGATAAACACACCTAAATAGGCAAGTACTAGTACACCTCGAAAAATGGCCAAATATCGTTCCCTTATCACATCTTATCTGCAGATTTATCACATCTTATCTGCAGATAAACACACCTAAATAGGCAAGTACTAGTACACCTCGAAAAATGGCCAAATATCGTTCCCTTCCACTACCCTTGGGAACACACACAAGACACTGGGCTGACTCTCCAGTCACCCGCCCAAACTTAGACTGCCACGGGATGACACATCTCCCGCACAAAAACAGTCACCGGACCCGGCTGTTCAAGGACTAGCCGCGAGCTATTCACAGCCAGCCGAAACCAGTACAGAATAACTACATGACCAGCGCTCACACGCTTTCTGTACACTCTGTTTTCTTTTTTAACATATAAATGTTTTAAACAACTCACAATTAAACAAGCCGACAAGTGCTACAACCCTGAATTCACACTGTATAATCAGTATAGTACGTATCACTCCCCTTTGACCTTAACAGGGACTAAGGATGTAGCTCCGATACAACCACTATGCTCCTGCAAAGTTCCAGGCAGCAGGATTGACCCGAACATACGACCTCAGGTTGGATGACACAAATAAACCTGTAACAAGGAAAAATAGGGGCTAATTTCTGTCATCAAGCCCACCTATTTCTAGTGTAAATGAGATGAGCGTGTCTCAGGTGTCTGCATGTAGGATGAATGACAACATGGCTCAGTATGATTTAGCAATAGCGAGACATGACAGGTGTCTACTTGCAAAACATTCTTTCTGATAATTCAATACATGAATACATCCAATAATTTGTACACCGTATGATACAACCGTTTCCTTCCACCTATAATATACCAGGCCATCTCTGATAAATGCTATACTGGCTGGTATACCCTAACAATATTGGTGTAGTTATGTGAGTCCTAACAAGGACTGTTAGGTTATATTCGGGTTGGAGTCATACCAGGAAATACAATCATTATACCTAATTCCCTAAGATATAATCAGTATACCTGATACATTCATAGTAAAACTAAAATCCTATATTAAAGATATACAGGTGTAGGCTATTTTCTGGTGGTTTCCTTCTTCAACAGTCATACACAATCATTATACATGATACTATAAAATACAATCATTATACATGATATAGTCATAGGTTATATTCAGTTTGGAGTTATATGAGTCCTAACAAGGACTGTTAGGTTATTATTCAGGTTGGAGTTATATGAGTCCTAACAAGGACTGTTAGGTTATTATTCAGGTTGGAGTTATATGAGTCCTAACAAGGACTGTTAGGTTATTATTCAGGTTGGAGTTATACGAGTCCTAACAAGGACTGTTAGGTTATTATTCAGGTTGGTTTTCGTCTTCAGCAATCATACCAGGAAATACAATCATTATACCTGATTCCATAAAATATAATCATTATACATGATACAGTCATAGTAAAACTAAAATACTAAAGTGATATTATATACAGGTGTAGGTTATTTTCAGGTGGGTGTCATACACAGTCATTATTATACATGATACTATAAAATACAATCATTATATATGATATAGGCATATTAAAACTCCTAAAAGTTTATAGTAAGTTTACCTACCCTCTAAGATTAATACAAGCCAGATTTTGACTCGACTTAGTGAAGCAAGTCTGCCCGGTCATGCAGGTAAGCAGGAATCAGTCTTGACAGCTTTCTCTTCCACAGTCTGTCATTCTAGCTGGTCTTCGTGTGTGTGTGGGGGTATTTGAATAAAATGTGCCCACATATATATAGGTCAACGCAGGTAAATTCATTGCGTAAGGAACCCTTTTGATTGGTTTTCGGCGTTTTAGTCTTTTTAATGGCTTTTCGTTGTACTGTGTTCCGAACCAACAGATCCTTTTTTCTTGTATTTATTTTTCCTAATTCATTCTGTCTGCCGCCATCTTGCATGAAAGTGACTTCGTGTAATTTAATCTGTCTCAGAGTCTGTTGAACGTGGATTGGCTGTGCATATTTGTAAATCGACATAGTGTATTAACAAAGAAGTGGGTTTACACACGACTTTACGACAGTAGGCACGGCTACTTGGTCAATGGGGGCAGAAGATATCGGAGGAAACTTAACAACCGAATCGAGCTTGCTTTGCTGTGCCACCTTTTTTTTTCTCAAGAAACACCCTGTAGCACTTATCTTGCTCTATGTTATGGATTACCATATAACAGCATTCCATTTAGGGTTATGCTTAATTATGCTAACAATTACAATGCTTCTTTGCCATTTCATCACCCTGAATGAACTTGAAAGTTATATCCCTGCCTCTCATGGAATTTTGCGCACAGCGTAAGATCGAAATTTTTAAAGCCTTTAACGGGCATATTGCATAAAACAGAAAGAGCGTTATATCGAAAAAGCGCTAATCGAACAGCGTAAGACCGGGGGGATTGGTCACCATTTTCTTCTTACTGCTATAGATTGCGTCATGAAAACAAAATCAGCCAATGAAAATGCGAGTTCTATGGACTCTCGCAACACAACTTTATGATCTAGATGTTGCTGTCCCACAGCCTTTACTATATGGAAGACAAAATAAAAATCCTTAATGACAGGTCATAGCAATTCCGCCTGAAACTAACAGGGAAAAGACAAAGATTATGATAATATTATCAATACAATAATATATAATAGCAAGATTGCATTTGAAAAACATCTCTACAAGATGTGGACTTGCACAGCAGTATAGAAAACGTTGGAGGAAACAAACAATGCTATCAAAATAAAAATACAGAAGGCAAGGAGAAGCTTTCAATGCATTGGGAAATATATGGGCATCAAAAGAAATCAAGCCCAACACAAATAAAAGAATCTTCAGTTCAAGTATCAAGGCAGTCCTAATGTATGGCTCTGAAACATGGATAGCCAATAGAAAAAAACACAACCAAGAAGTTACAACCACAAATGGATGCTTGTTCAGAATACAAACGTAGAAAGTGTATGATAAGATCACCACTGTGGAACTGATGGAAAGAACCAGGTAATACCAGTGTACCAAGAGGTGAGCAGTAGGGGGGATTGGATGAGGAAGCCATCTAATAGGATTACATGACAGTCACTATTCTGGAAGGAGACAGATAAACACATGACGACGAGAAATAAAACAGCAATGACAGGGATAAAGAAAACAAGGAAAGACCTTGAACAGGTAACACAGAACAATACGGCTTGGCATGAATTCACTGAAGACCTTGAACAGGTAACACAGAACAATACAGCTTGGCATGAATTCACCGAAGACATTGAACAGGTAACACAGAACAATACAGCTTGGCATGAATTCAATGAAGACCTTGAACAGGTAACACAGAACAATACAGCTTGGCATGAATTCACTAAAGACCTTGAACAGGTAAAACAGAACAATACGGCTTGGCATGAATTCACTGAAGACCTATGTTCCTCAGGGAGCTGAAAGACAATGACGATTATAAAACTGTAGGCTAATCAAAGCGTACTGGAATAACTATTATCAACCAGCCATTCAAACTTATAACTAAAATAGTCAGAAATGTGTGCCCTAAAATAACCGATGAACCTTTTGTTCAAGTTGTATGAATGGTTTCTCGCCGAAAATTGGCACAACTAGTATTTACCTTTTTACACTGTTATTATTGAAACATCAATCACAACGTTATGTATATCATGGTACAAGCACGCTAATCTTGTCAACCTGATGCCGCTCATTGCTGTGACAGAGAAACCTGGTTTACTACTGCATGCAGTACTTACGCATGGAATAAGCTACATCCGCACAAACAACAATCATGGCACAATAATCATTAAGATCTCCAGCCAGCTTCAGGAGTTAAGTGTATGAAGTAACACGTCAATCTCCTACAAGTCCTCCTGCAAACTTGTTAAAACATATCTAGTGTCCGTGGATAAATGTATGTGCACGCATGAAGTCTTCAGTGTTCGCTCGCTGAGTGATATACCAAGACACATCTTGTATATATCCCTTAATATGGATGGTTACGGCTAATATAGCTCTGAAGGTTGAGATTTCGACTGGTGTATTTCACCCGCAATTGTTACTTTCATTGTCCATGTCCGTCTGTGTTTGTAACCAAAACCTGACAATCACTGAATGTAGCCCACTGTGCATCATACAACTGAACGTTCAAGACACCACGTTACTTGAATAATGTCTCGCGTGCCAACAAAAAAATGCGGTCGTTGGTGTTGTCCAAACCCTCGTAATCTCGCCAGTCTGACCATGCCAATAACGTGTTACCTGCGTGCATGAGTGGACCAAGAAAGGCCTTGAAGACTGCCAGCTTCCTTACACTTCTCGTTACTGAGGTGTCAATCACAACACCACAGGCGGCTTCTTCCAGATACCCAGATACTTCCCGCCCATTCCGCAGCTCCTCTATTTTTATGTGTGGTTTATATACTGCATTTTTTTTTAAAATTACCTTAAATTGTGTATCTTTCATGCAGTAGAATTGAGCGACATATATTACATATATTATGTGCTTCCCTAGACAATTGTGTGTGTGTGTGGGGGGGGGGGTGTAAAGATAAAGAAAGAAGGGGGGGAGATAAAGAAAGAGGGGGGGGGGACAGATAAAGAAAGAAAAGAGGGTAGGGGGTATGTTCGTTTGTAATAGAACGAGACTTAAAAAAATATAGGGGGGTGGGATAGGTGCCTGTGCTGTGATCACAAACAGTAATCAATAGTAACGAACTCTTCTGAAATCAATTGTTTAAAATACTCTTGTTCCCCTTCTTCATTGCTCGCTATCGTATAAATTCAGTCTATCTCATAATGGGAGTATGTTTCAGACTTCTCTCAATGTCAAAGTTAGTCTCTCAATAGGGGTTTGGTGAAGTTCATGTTGACAATCTCCTTCTGTCGTGCACCCGGCACATATTCTACATATATTTAGCTTGCACACTTATCTGTCCAGATAAGCTGTATCACAGAATCGACTGTATTTAAGTCTGTACGGTTCTCGGTGTGAAAATTATCACCTACATTACAGAATCGACTGTATTTTAGTCTACAGTGACCGGTTCTCGGTGTTAAAATTATCACTTACATTACAGAATCGATAATATTTTAGTCTACAATGGGCGGTTCTCGGTATGAAAATTATCACCTACATTACAGAATCGATTATATTTTAGTCTACAGCGGACGTTTCTCGGCATGAAAATTACCACCTACATTACAGAATCGATTATATTTTAGTCTACAGTCGATGGTTCTCAGCATGAAAATTATCACCTACATTACAGAATCGATTATATTTTAGTCTACAGCGGACGTTTCTCGGTATGAAAATTACCATCTACATTACAGAATCGATTATATTTTAGTCTACAGCGGACGGTTCTCGGTATGAAAATTATCACTTACATTACAGAATCGATTATAGTTTAGTCTACAGCGGACGGTTCTCGGTATGAAAATTATCACCTACATTACAGAATCGATTATATTTTAGTCTACAGCGGACGTTTCTCGGTATGAAAATTATCACCTACATTACAGAATCGATTATATTTTAGTCTACAGCGGACGTTTCTCGGTATGAAAATTATCACCTATATTACAGAATCGATTATATTTTAGTCTACAGCGGACGGTTCTCGGTATGAAAATTATCACTTACATTACAGAATCGATTATATTTTAGTCTACAGCGGACAGTTCTCGGTACGAAAATTATCACCTACATTACAGAATCGACTGTATTTAAGTCTAAAGTGGACGGTTCTCGGTATGAAAATTATCACCTACTTTACAGAATCGACTGTATTTAAGTCTAAAGTGGACGGTTCCCGGTACGAAAATTATCACCCACTTTACAGAATCGACTGTATATAAATCTACAGTGGCTGGTTCTCGGTATGATAATTATCACTTACATTACAGAATCGACTGTATTTACATCTACAGTGGCCGGTTCTCTCCTATCTTTTCTCAGTGACGAGTACGCGTCAGTTTTTATCTGTCACTGAACGCTCCGCTGACCACTTGTCATTAAAACTCTGCATATGCTGACCGGACCTCTTGCTACTATTTGTTTTATTAACCTTCTTTGTCAAGCGAATATGTTTTCTCGTTTCCATATACCTCCCAGAAGCAAGAATCCATTATGCGTTCGCCTGTTTAATAATATAATGTCCGTGATGTTTTCCTGCGCATCACTCAGCATAAAGATGAGTCTACCGTATACCATTAAATACAAAAAAATTCATCTAAACGAATCATAATGTATTGTAAACACTGAAAACATTCATGTCTACTCATCTTTTATTCTGTTACGCAATTTGACGCTAATTACGTCCCAATGTAAATAATTCATATTATTTTCAAAAGATAGAAGAAAAAGCTGAAGGAGGATTCCTTTCACTTAACCTCGTCCATTAAAAATCATCACATTTTCCTGTTCTTATCTTAGTGTTTTAACTGTCACCGATGGTCTGTTTTCCTTTAATCAAAGTTCTGGCTGTGACCGATGGTCTCTTTTCCTTTAATCAGTGTTTTGAAACATTTCAAAACAAGCCTTGTTGTGAATCCTAATTATTATAATTTTTTAAAGCACATCGCTAAACATCTTTGCGTACCACCAGAATACCTTTAGTGTTACAACCTGGTAACCTTCTGTGTCCCACCAAGAGGTCCTCACAGCATCTCAAGCAGTATGACTACCACCTGCTGAAAAGCACTTACGAACATGAGGGTTTCTCTGCACATCAAGCTAGGCTAACTCAGAGGTTTTCAAACTGTGCGTCGCGGCTCCCAGGGGCGTCGCGGCCCTCGGCTAAGGGCGTCGCAGTGGCTTGGGAAAAGTGTTGGGCTAGATATTATGAGCCAAGGTCCATCAATAAATATAGATCTTCGTAGTATAGAGAGGAGCCGCGGTGATTTATGCACAGGTCAAGGGAGCCGCGGACCAAAAAAGTTTGAAAACCTCTGCTATAACTAAAGAAAAGAATGACCCTGGCGCCTCCTACCGAACGTATGAGACATGTATGTCAAAACAAAAACCCATATCATTTGAAACGAGTGCTTCTTTGCTGCGAGTACCAGGGGGAAAAAACGACATTACTACTGTCATATTTCATTAGATTCATGAGATGTTTCGTAGTTCTCTTCAGACCTAGCTTAGTAAACTTTTAATTATCGTCATATTTATTATCGGTTCCGTCACTCTACTCCCGTACTGCCTGAACCAGAACTGGCAGCCCAGAAATAAAAAAAATTCCTTACATTTTATAAAGATACCAACGCTATCCTTTACTTGCCAACAATCGCACTCAAGTTGTGACGTTCGTTTATTGAGGAAGAACAGGTTGGAGGGAAATTGTCCGGAAAAGTACGAAACCCGCCGACAGCAAACACGAGAGTTGATTGTCTATCGTGGTTAAGCAGCTCGCTTGGCTCTGCCCCAAGATAAAGAAACATATTACATGACAACGGCACCTCTGGGAAATACTATGAAATATTGCTCCGTCTAAATGAATTAAGATGCAGCACGCGTCGGCGGCGCAGTAATCCTTCCGCCGGGGAAAGTTTATCGACAATAATAATGCAGTTATTTACTGTATTATGTTTTATAAAAAACACAATACGAGTATCAAAAACAGTTTTCTGAATCACAAATTGGTGTGCCAATATCAATTAATAGCTATGGTTCATGAAAGATCGATACAAATACAATTTCCCGACAGTGACTCCCTAGACAATCGGCTCTCAAAACAAATCTCACAATAACAGAGAATATGCGTAAGACATAAAACATCAATGGATATACACACACACACACAAGCAGAGAAACAACGATATGATGTTTGCTTACCTCCTTCATCTATGGGCGACAGAGCTAAACAATGAACTGGTTCAGAAAGCGATGGACATGACGAACTGAATCGAGAAAAGTGGCGTTTCCTGACCTCCTGAAAATAAAAATAAAACAACACGCGTCAGTTTATATGTAATCAGAAAATATGACTGCTGAGTCTTGACGGGTATGAAATAGTGACATATGTATCTAGCTTGGAAGACACGCACAACAACGACAAGGTTCCTAACTTGCCGCTACTGTCTGACGATAAACTTTTAAGTACTTACAAACACTTCCAGTCCACCAGAATATTTAAAAATATGTTATAATAATACATTTGTACAAACCTTATTGACGAAAACTTCACTTGACTTGAGAAAATCATAAGCAAAACAGAGATGTTCATTATTTCATTCAGCAGATTCATCATACATTTTTAGTAACAACGATGCAGCTACATTAACATCGTACACGTTATAAGCAACCTTCAGTACGTAACAATGTCTAAAAGCATGGCAAAGCTGAAAATGTACACATTCACGGCCGATGTACAAAGGCAGACGGCGCAGACTTACAAAATATATATTTAAACTAGGGCACAATAAATCCCGGTCCCAGGATTTCACGTACAATATTTGTAGACTGACGTTTGGAAATTGTTGCCAAATCATGTGATAAACATATACACCCTGAAATAATGTGGAAATGTAAAATGTACAGTATTTTAATAATAATTTATTCAATGCCATAGTTCCACTGCACAATGGTGCCGCAGCGATGAAGTGTTCCTGCAGTGGTTCCCAAACGGTGTGGCACGCCACACTGGTGTGGCGCGACAGGATGGCTGGCAGCTGTGGCGGCAGATTCAAAGGCAATCAAGGATTTAGAGAGATTTTTAACAATTTCATATGCCAAAAAGAAATATGAAGGTCATTTTCTTATTTATTTTCTTACCTGTAATATAATATGGGAAATATATGTATAAAACGCATATAATTTTCCAATATTTTAATCAGTAATATAATTTAAATTTTTTTTATATCAGATAGATAGAGTTTTCCACGACATATTGTTGTGAACAGGGATTTTCAGTTCTGACAAATATCAAAGACCAGAAAAGAGAAAAGCTTCTTTGTGTTGATGAGGAGATTAGAGTTTGTTTGTCTCAAATAAGACCTAATATAAATTAGGTTACCCTACACAAACAAATTCACATCTCTCATTGAATGTGTATATTTTGTGATGGGACAGATGGGAATCTGTTCAATTTGAGACGATTACAGTCCTTTACGAAGGTGAATGAAACAATGATCTCTGACCTCGTCTTTGCGGACGACTGTGCCCTCAACACCTGCACAGAACTGAACATGCAGAACAATATGAGGAGGCTTTCTGTAGCGTGTGATGACTTTGGCCTTACCATCAATACGAAGAAATCTGAAGTAATGTTGCAACCTGCTCCTGGGAAACCTTACTGTGAACCAAATATCACAGTAAAGAACCAACGTCTCCAAGTGGTGGACAGCTTCACTTATCTAGGCAGTACCCTTACCAAAGATGCGAATATCGACTCCGAGGTCAACAACAGAATTTCAAAGGCAAGTGCAGCTTTCGGAAGACTAAGAGTAAATGTCTGGGATCGACAAGGAATTAGTGCAGCCACCAAGATAAAAGTATATCATGCAATAGTACTCACTACCCTCCTGTATGCCTGTGAAACATGGACAGTGTATAGCAGACATGCCAAGAAGCTTAATCATTTCCACATGAGCTGTCTTCGCAGGATCCTCAGGATCAAGTGGCATGATAGAGTATCTAATTCTGAGGTCCTCAACAGAGCACATATCTCAAGCATCTACACATTGCTGCAGAGGGCCCAAACTAGATGGGCCGGACATGTTGTTCGCATGCCCGAAAAACGTATCCCAAAGCAGTTGATGTACAGCGAACTCTCCACGGGTAAGCGAACAGCAGGGGGACAAAAGAAACGCTTCAAAGACACACTGAAAGCATCGTTGAGCAGCTTCAAAATTGATGTCTCCTCCTGGGAGACTATCGCACAGGATCGCTGTGCCTGGCGGACAAACATTACTCAAGGTGCTCGCATTGCAGAACAGAATTTAGCTGATAAGGCAGAAGGCAAGCGTGCTGCAAGAAAGGCCAGAATGCACAGCAACACTACTATCGACTCTATCCATTTGTGCCCCGTACGTGGCAGGGCCTGTAGGGCCAAAATAGGATTAATTAGTCACATGAGATCACGGCAGGTTTGTGTCACAACCAAGTCTGAAGCTGTCGCCATCTTCGCTTGCGATGGGCAACTATTATTATTATTATTATATTTTGTGAATGAATCATGATTTTACGTAGCTGTATTATGTTAAATACGTTCTGGGTGTCTCATGATCATTTTATAAAGTCGTTTTCTTCTACGAGATGTTATGAATAAAGCTCTGCTGGGAGTTGACTTTTAAGGTATTTCTTATCAAGAAAAAAATCGATGTGGCGTGAGCAAATTTTCATTCCGAAAGTGTGGCCAAGAGAAAAAAGTTTGGGAACCACTGCTTTATGAGAATGCACTATGTCATGCTGGTAGAAAAGGTTAAAAAGGAGAAGCATATCAGCTACAGTTGATAAAGAAGGAATTTACTAAATGACACGCAGGAAGATCTCAATCCATCACAGACAAATTAAATACAAGAGGATATATATAAAGACAGGAATTTCTTCTCCTAATTTAGGTCGACACAATAATGTTGGAAGTTATCAACATCAGGCAATGTCGGAGCTGTGAAAAAAAAACAATCTTCACTTAATGCACACATAACTTTATTGAAGTCACCGTTGTAGGAGTTCAGCTGCCAGTAACTGGTGACCGCTATATAGCTTATACAACAAGAGACAAATATTTCGACAGTTAAGGCTGGTTGGTTCTAAGGTTATAAACGGAAGAGGGCTTTACACCAACTTTACAAATCTGTAACCTTAAATATACGAACTGACTGTCAGGCCATTACGTATGTTCTTACAATAACCGTATCAAGATGATACTATCACCATTCATATAACAACTAGAGTAGCATAACAAGTCTGATATCTTTCAGTAAACAGTATTACAAAATGTGGAACAGCTGGAAAGAATCGCACTAATACCATTGAAACAAGATGTGAGGAAATGATGCTGGACGGACTTGGATAGTTGTGAAGGACGGCTGTAGCTGACCTGAATTATTAAGATGACAGGGTATTTCCCTCTCTATAACATTAGAACCCCTGAACATTTGTTGTAACTTTTCATCAGCCTGGAACGTTGCACCTGGGCTAATTAAGCATGCCGCATTTCCACGAGGATTCTACACGTTGGATCATTAATATGTGAACTGCTACCTTCTGTGCATTTTGAGATCGCATGGCCTTTGATGGGAGGTTAAATCACGCCCACGACCATCTCTGAGAACGATTTATAGCAATCTTTTCCTTAAACGCCGGCCCAAAGTGGACGTGGCCAGAGACTCACCAAGGTTTTTAGAGCAATTAACAGCTGTTCATTTTCCTTACCTTGCTGTCACCCCGCCTAGTGGGAATTGCCAAAGCTTCTCGTGGAAAGCGGTCCCATCAAAACCAGGCTGGTCTTCGGAATCAACGTAGAAGCGGTATACGAACTGAGGAATCAGGGAACTCCCAGCTAACAAAGTTAGTTTCTCGCAGAGATTTCGCACCCTCATGCGAGCAGCCTGAGACGAACGGAGATCGGAAGCCAGGGGGGCATCGCGGTTAACACAACGGCGTAGAACCTCGATTTTTCTCAAGATGAAGAAATGTGTTAGAATCTAACATGTCCCACTCATCTTGCATTCCAATTAAATATATAGAGAACCTGAGAAACTGCATTTTATCATTCGTTCTGACAGAATTCTAAGATTCACTAGCATATAGTTGGATTCCTGCTAGATTTCATCTAAATTGTTGGCTATTGGAGTGAATTCTTTTCTGTGCAGACGGTAATTTATACTTTAGCTTCGAGTGATCAGTGGTCTAGTTATTTCATTTTTATTTCACTGGATTGTGGTGTAAATTTAACCTTATTAAATAAACCCATTTTCAAAGTTCTAGTGCAAACTAAATGTTACATCTATAAGTTAATTTCCTAATACAATAGCCGCGTAAATTAATTTTGCAGTCGTTAAGGGAATTATAACTTTAATACAGTTTAGTTCTGTATAGATAGATGTGCTTTTAACTATTAACGTCACGGGGAGCTTTTCTTGAATTTTATTAATTGAAGACGCGAGTGCAGAAAATAGTCTAACTGTAAATGTATCGCACGGTAGATTTTAATATGATTTCATTGCATTTCATGTTTTTCTATTTGCATCCAGAATGATCTTTCGAACCTAGCATCCCAGCAATTAAGCAGCAATTAAGCAGCCATTACGCAGTAATAAAATATGTATAGAGTCCTGCCGACTCAGTTCGATTACTCCAGTGACTTATGAACATATTTAAAATTTAATCTTTGTGGCGATCCTGTTGGGATTCAGCTATCTGAAGTTTACAGAAATAAAGCAAACCCAAAGACTGTTTTAAGATCCCAATTCATAAAGTCGTTTTAAAGTTAACAAACTGGAAGAAGAACAGTCGCCAGTAGCAATATTTTACTCACTGCGCTATTTGTGAAGAAGAACATAGATTAACCTGAACACTGTCTGTCAAGTATATTCAGTGGATTTTAAACCAACCCACGCCCACCTCCCCCCCCCCCCCCCCCCACCCCCCCCCCCCCCCCGAAGAAGAACTTACCTCAGTGTTTTGTAGTTTGTGACATTACGGCAAAAGAAAGTTATCTCCACCAGCTGTGCCAATCTTAGAAACCACACCATACCTCACACCTAGCCAAGTGCCTGTGCCATTCTTAGGAACTTTATCTATTAAACAAACAGTACCGTTAAACTTCAACGTCCAGCGATTTTGGGACACTTTGTTAACTTCAACAACCCGCAAATCTGGGGCTGTACACGGAAGAAAATACATGTACCTAAGCCAAGGTTTAGTGCTGTTTTTGGTGTATTTCCTGTGAAGTCCCAGAATTCACCATTTTGGTAAGTCTGTGTGTGTGACTGTGTGCTGGCCAGCCCAAGCGTGTTTTTTTAAATGAAAGGAGATTTAATCTTTTTAACCCTCATAATTAGTTCGACCTAGTATTAAGGCGTACTGTATTCATTGTACGGGATTTCTCCTAGCGAGATTGTTTAACTGTGTGCATTCCCCCTCCCGTAAAATTTGTCGAATAAAGGGAAACATTTGAGAACCCTAGCTTTTCCTCTACCCCCTTATTACTGTAACCCCTTGTCTCAGAGTAATAAATTTACCGTTGGGTTAAATTGCCTATCTCTGATCATCACCACCACCACCCCGTCTTTGGGAACGGGTCTTTTCTGTTAGTAAATACAAGCGGGAAAGGTGTATTGGATACTTCTCCTCAACCCCCCCCCCCCCCCTTCCCCATCTTTTGTCATTTTTTTATTTTGTAACTTTGATTTCTTCATGTAAATTGATAATTATTTGTGACTTGATTTTATGATAATAAAGGTATACAAACTTTATTAGCCTTGGTGTCGGCTGGCCCAACCCAACAGTTCCCATATTTGTTATCGTAGTCTGTATTCATGTACGTTGTGCGTCAGAATCACCAAATCGGTGTGTGCGCCTGAGTGACTGGAACTGACAAACAATTGTTTGTACAGAAGGGTGGTAGGAGTAGTTTTGAGAGACAAATATTGTCGTAATAAGAGACTGTCCTTACTCTTCCCAGCACTTGTGAATCTACTACCTCACTTTTCTAAATCCTTATTCTCACAGAGCCTTCACTATCATTCTACACTCTAAAGGGACTAACATCCATCAGAACTCTCTCAGATAGAATTACGACAATAGTACATACACTGAAGATACCAGCTGATAGCCTTATAAGGCAGTCATTATTATGAAACCCCCAGGGTAAGAGAAAAACAGGGAGGCTCAAAACATGGAAAATGGAAGTGGTGACAAACGTGACAGGAATTAAGATGACATGGAAAAACTGTGAACGCTTGGTACAGGACAAGAAGACTAGGCATGATATCGTCGAAAACTGTTGCTCCAGGGCAGAGCTAAGGATATACTGAATGAATGAACTATCACAAGCTTGTTCTTGTATTGGAATCATGGAGTCAAAGAAATAGCTGGAGATGGAATAACACACGAATAAAAGAACTGGAAAGAAGACATGAAAGGGGTGAAGAAAACACGGATAAACATGAAAGGAATGGAACACCACGGGAGGGGTTGGCTGGAAAGAAAGAAATGGGAAGAGATGGCATACGACAGGAGGGGTTGGCGAGGGTTAACTGCAAGCCAATTCTCCACAGGCAACTGAAAGCCCAACAAGAAAACGAATGCTCTTAAAATAACCAAACGACGATGCCAATACTAATATTCTGACAATCTACACAATTGACCTACATTATACATCTCCCGGCGCCTGCTGACACCACGTGTAACTAACGAGTCTGAAGTGTTTCTGTGAGCATTTATCTTTCGGCAGGTGGAGGCTAAAAAGGTAAGCCATTTTTTTTTCCTCCAACGTCTTTGATCGATTCGCCACGTTAACAGCTGTAGCTGCTGCCCTGGCATAAAGGCAGGAACAATTATCAAGTGATTGGTAATTAATAACTGCAACCTGCAGAAAGTGCCATGTCTGACCTAGACGTTTAGGCCGTATACCGAGGGATCAGACGGTCAGCACTGCCCTCCTAAATGAAAACATTGTATCTGACAATTTTTTATTTTGAAAGCGTTTTCAATTAAGTTGTAATTTCTTTTTCTGCACCACGTAATTGCAACTTCAGATTAAGCATGAAACTCGTATCTGCATAAGATCAAATGAAGCCATGGATCACTTTATCTGCAGCAGAAACCAAGGGAAAAAAACGTTGCTGGTTTTTTTTTTCCTCACATACGCTGTTTTCGTTATCACGGTAAATTAAAAGGATGCATGTGGCGTGTAGGAGAAAGAAACATTCAGCCGAACATGATATGAATCTTGAATTACTTATAAAAACCCCCGCATGCTGGAGGAAAGTTTATAACAACAGAAGAGATGCAAAGATGTAATGGAAATGTTAATATTTTCTCAACATCGAGGCGCTAACTCGTTAGCGCTACATTCCGTACAACTGTGCTTCAGTAATCCATACAACACCCACGGCTGTGACAGAACATACGGCAGATCCAAGCATAACGATCTTGTAACCTGTTCCGTAACGACGACTTCGCGGGTCGGTACCAGTACAGGTACGTCAATTTGAGGTTAGTTTTAATCTTTTCCCCACAAAACTCCAGAGCAGCGCTTTTTTATCACACACAAACATATCTTATAAACATAATCACCACGTCATAAACACGAAAAAGCAAACGGCGATTGCAAAAAATGTGAATACAGTTATAATTTAAACAAAAACAAATTATAATAAAAGAATTGATGCTTAAAACAAATATAACAGGAGACAAAGATGACAGTGGACTACTTCTCCCTCCGGCAGGTAGGTCGTAAGAGGCAACTAATATGAGGTTGTGCGTGAGGCTGGCAACCTCATCATGTCAAACACGTTGCTATTGCTAGGGTACATGAATGCTTTGATACGGGGGGGGGGGGGGGGGAAGGCAGTAGCAGTAGCTCTGTGGCGGTATTGCCTCCCCTGCTTTGCAGAGTGGTCCAACAGTGGCCAAAACTCAAGAGTATATAATATGGGCTTCAAAGGAGTCTACCTTTGCACAAGATTACTCTTGGCAGATATGTAGATAGAAGGTTAATGACGCAAGATATTCAGATAAGCGAAAACAATGCTGCTTTGGCTGAGCACGTTAACTCTAGAATCTGCAGACAACTTTTGTGCAGAATTAAGCAATGATTTATTTTAGCTTGTTTGAGCCCCCACCTCTGATTAACTCATGGGAATTCTTATTATTCTGGTATGGCATGTGTGTAGTAAATTGACTGAGACAAACATGCAGTAACTTTAAAATTATTAAATCGAAGCTAAATTTGTAAATTTACAAATAACAAAATTTAATAATCGCTTAAGTTTTAACAGTTCGAAAATAATTTGAATAGTTATGGATCAAGAAAAAGTTATCATCACGGTCGTGATAGGAGGTAACTGTTTTTACAAGAAGTTCGCGTGGCAGCATATGTTGAACTTAGCTGCCAATGACGGTTCTGCTCCTTCTGATGGGTTGGTTCTTTTTACACTGCTCACATTCATCGCTGGTCAAGGTTGTCGGGTGTAGCTCGTTTCCCAGAAATGTCAGGGAGAGTCTACAAAGTTGGTCCCTCGTCTTAAAGCTTAGGCCACAGTTCCCTTCTTGTTCCAGAGATAGTACTTTCTGCTGGTACCACCAATGTCAATCTTGGCTCACAGACTTTTTGCTCAGATGAATAAATCGGCCTCTTACACGCGTTATTTAATTTAATAGTTCCCTCTCTGACTTTGTGTGTTTCCTTCAGTTTCCTCAGACAGCGGCTTTCCTTATTAAAATGATAGAGATTTCCTGGGCTGTTTTTGTAAGTCCTGATAAATACTCAAATAAAAGGTGTCCGGTCTGATAAAATGGAATTCTGAATTCTAGGCTTCACTCTGGCAAGGTCTGGTGTCTTGGCAAGCGATCTTCACAGTAGTTTTGACTGACTGAAGCGTCAGGTTATATTCACTTCCGTCCCACGCATTCGTTGTTATGGAGCTCAGATGATCAGCCAATCTGATTTGAATATTTTGCATGACTCATCTAGTGCAAAATTTCAAACATCACTTTTCTGAAAATGGGCTGTAAACATCCGATTGCCCTGTGTACCGACCACCGAACACGTCGTTAACCTCATACGACAACGTGTGTCAGATGTAACAAATTATTACTTTCGCTAAAGTAATGTCTTATCTGTTGCTTGAGCACACACAAAATCCGTCTCTTTACAACCTTGGCGGAGAAGCACCTGTACCGTATCAGTGATTAAGCAGGTTGCGCTGGGCGATGTACGTGTTAATCTGTGTACTGATATCGGCCGCGCCTGCGATTAACCAACTTGGTTGTCGATAATGTTCTCTCAGCCGCTCCTGCAAATGTTTCGTATTATCATCCACAAGGAGTGTCAGATAAACAGACAAGACACAATATACTGAAAGTAGCGAAAGAATGTAGATACAAAATATCTGCTCCAGTGGACAGAGAAAGAAAAGGGTGCGACTCGGAAAAATCGCAATAAAATCAATACAAAATGTACCGATTACTGCCGTAGTGAAACAGAGATTAGGAAGAAGAAGAGGTCGCCCCAATGCATTCTGTGACAAGCTCCATATGGCGTGAAAGGAGACAAGAAGAAAATGATAAGAACATCCTCCTGAGCGCGAGTTCCCCTGCCCCCTCCAAAGCTTTGGTCAGCTAATGCTACTTTCTGCGCATTTCAGAAGCGCTTTCATTATGTTAGCCCTTTTTTCCAAAGAAATCTGGTGACTGAATGACCATTTACGCCGCTCCCTATGTTCATATTTTAGCCTCAGCTGCTTCTTCCTCCTCCTCTTCTTCTTCTTCTGCGTTCAGTTTGTGGTCCAAAAATTTCCTAAATCTGCAGGTCTGTCATCAGGACAAGTCCACAATCTTTCACAGGTCAGCGTGGCAGCCCCACAGCTTCTGCCTGAGCTCAGCACCATCTGGCCATGTCTGGCGTCGTAGGCCGTCGTTTTGGAGAATGTGTTCAGGGGTTTGGATTCCGGCTCCACAAGTATGTTAATTAGTGAGAGAGGTCCTGCGTCACCAGCACACTCCTATATGGCAGCGAGACCTGGACAACCTATGCTAAGCAAGAAAGAAGGCTCAATACCTTCCATTTACGGTGTCTACGCCACATCCTCGGCATCTCGTGGAAAGATAAAGTGACAAATGTCGAGGTGTTATCACGAGCTGGCCTTCAAAGCATGTATACACTGCTTAGACAAAGCTGGCTTGGCCATGTCCGCCGCATGGAAGATGGTCGCATCCTGAAGGATATCTTCTACGGACAACAAGCAGATAGCAAGAGAACAGTTGGGCGACCACAGCTGAGGTTCAAAGATGTGTGCAAGAGAGATATGAGGGTACTGGACATGGATCCAGCAACATGGGAGGATGAAGCTGCCGATCGCACTAAGTGACGATACTATTTACGGCGCTACCTTAGTGTGGTAAGTTGGGATTATATAAATATTTATAGGGGACTTAGTGTACTGACTGAGATCAGCTGTGAAGGTATCTGTATCTAATATGGGTGGCGTGTTACAGATGACCTTACTTTGCTACCACATTTAGACCTCAATCAGACTTATTCTGGAATATTGTAATGACTACGTTGAATGTCTAGGGTTATGATATGATGAAGTGTAAGTTCACAACAACAACAGACAGATAAATACTTTATTTAAGATTCACAACACTTTACAACACTATGACAAGCACATACATATAACACTCTAGAAGACTAGCTTAAGTAAGTCAAGTGTTAACTTTTAAATTATGTATTAATTTCTTTCAAGAATAGATATCCTGATCCAACTACAGAGTGAATCAGGAATCACAATCAAATGTAAATACAATGTCTATGTACACAAATTATACAAAGGATCGTTGTCCTGACATAGAATATTATTACAATATGTGTGTAGTGTTATGCTCTGGTATTAAGAGGTAATACTGGCTTTTGAAGCTATGTTGTTGTTTGTCATCACGACTTCATGTGTTTGTTAATGGTGGAAATAATCTTGAAGGGTTCACAGTTCTTTTTATTTGTAAAACAATAACTGTCCCTCTTGCTTTAGTATTACAGTCAATTTTTAAAGGTGGGTTATACAAGGGTGAGCTGCTCTGGCTGACGAATTCTTAACTTAGGTGTCTGCGGCAGGAAAACTGTCTCCTCTGCTCGCTTGCTTCTCAGTTATCTTGAAATACACCACTGGTCAATATCTTGGACAAGGAGTCTGCTGCCAGCCCTCTGGATCCAGCAAAACTCAGACCAGGTGCTGCTCTAATACTTCAGTACCACGGTCCCTGGAATTCTGGCACAATTTTGATCTGCCTTATCCCAGGCTTTTATTTAGAAAAATATTAGCTTGCTCTCAACGCACTGGCTTCTCATAAAGTTTATTTTCAAAACTGGCCCTGAACTGACGCTTCTATTTGACTATATCGAATGCTCTAACCAATGAGACCATGTTTACAAGAGCCTTTGAAAAAACTTTACCCATCCTACCGTAACCATTAACAACCAACTAGTATTTGCAGTCCGACTAATCAGGTTTCGCCTTACATATTTCTACAGCCAATCAAATCGTATCTAACTTGTTGGCCTCATTCCCCTAAAGCAGTGTTGTTCAAACAGCCATTATGAGCAAATATGATCTTGTGCTGTCAGACAACCTCACTATAGTATTTTGGCTATAATTTATTAAGTACTAGACCATTTGCGTAACACATAACATATTCTTTGTCAGCAAGTCTTAAGGTACAAGAATATATAAGTTTAATGGGGTTAAGTGGCTTCGTTCAAAATATGTATTATTCTAGGATAGTCGTGTATTTGTTTTTTTATTTTTCAAACCGCCACCTGTTCTGCCTTTTCGACTGTTCTGTCAGTATAAAGTCAGGATTTCAGAAGTAAAACAGTATTGTGTCATGTTTCCTAATAAGCATTCAACATGTTTTTTAAAACCTTACCTCGTATCGTTAGTGTTTTTTATCACTGTCTATTTGAAAAAAATCAGGCCTGCATGCCTTTCGCGTTCACTTTTTTAATCGCGAGACGACGTGGGATTGGCATTCCTCTGTGCATCTCTCTCTCTCTCTCTTCTAAGCCCGTCTGTCTTTTAGGTTAACGTAGTGTATATAATGACATTAATGTAATATTATATCTAGGTCATTAAGCAGTGCGTCTATCAAGGTCGTCCAAGAAATACAGTACCAGTTTTATTTTTAGAAACGCGTGTAGTTTATGCAGTAGGCTTTTACTATCAAACGTGGAAGCGTTACAGTTATGCAGACGAAGTAGAAAAAGGGGATCTCGGGTTCAGTCATTATGGCGTTCTACAACGCAGGTGTACGCTATTGGGAAAAGCACTGGTCTTTTACCATTCTTCTTTCCTTCTATTAAATTACTTCGTTAGACTTTACATTTATTTTCTCATTTATATATGTGGATTAGAATTTTTCACCACTCGAGTGGGCGAAAAGAGGCTCAGACAACAAGCAGAAGAGAGGAGAAAACGTCGAAAAACCTGGAAAATAAGCAGCTGAGGGCTGTCACCTCAGGGGCGCATTCCCATAGTCAGTTATGACTGAAGGGGCTATTATTTTTATTATTATGAAAGATATCCTGCGGCGAAAGAGATGGTCTAGTTCTCGTGTGGAAAATGATGGTCTGCTGATGTCTATGAATGTGGTGGATTGGGTTTGTCACGGGGCGGAATAAGTTACCTTTGCGGTTCTAGTTAGTATTTTCGCTATCGTCAACCCCAGCCAAATCTGCTGTTAGAACACTGGGCTTCGGTCACTATTGAGCAATAATGTAAATACTAACGTTGAACCATGGGACATACCGGAAGAAAACATGTGGTGTATTATTTACACGACGACGTCCAAGCATAACACAAATATCATTTGTACTGTGATATATCTAATGAAAGCATTTGATAAGCCAGTTCTGAACATTACGTTCAAATTATCAACATCATCTAGTGTATTTCGATGGATCAAGCTAGTGTAATATAAATTCAGGACAGTCACCCCCTGTATACCAGTGACACTAAGATCAGTTGATTCTTTCGATAAGATTCTACATGCATATACAGTAACAGTATATTTTATACTTGATTAGCTAATGATTTTTTACTCAATTCACTGATTTATCTAACCACGCATTTAGTCCATTAGGTTTATTTATTTATGCGTAAAGACATATTTCTCAGGTATGGAAAATATATATATATATATATATATATATATATATTCTTCTTCTTCTTCTTCCATCCTTAGCCACCAACCGGCAAAGCAGTATGTGGCCAGTACGCCTAGTGGCGTCTTAGGGCAACAACAAATTGATCAATCTATCGCTGTTTCCACCACGCCTAGTGGCGTCTTTGTGGAACAGAAACAGACCAAACAATCTATCATTGTTTCCGTAATCAGATTGGTTGGCAAGCAGGTGATCAGCCCACTGTGCGAAGTTTTTACGGGATGGGGTAAACAGCCCCATGCCCAACCCTCCTTAGTCGCTTTTTACGACATGCGTGGTAGGGTGCAGTGTTACTATTCTTTGCTCCCCTTTCGGGCCCCGGCAACACACGGGTGATATATATATATATATATATATATATATATATATATATATATATATATATATATATATATATATATATATATATTTATATATATTCTTTAATCAATAAATGTCGTAACTTCTGTGTTTTGTATAAAACTTCAAGCTGTCGCACTTTTAGCGAAAGAGAGAGAGAGAGTGTGTTTTGTTCCGAAAGATGAGATTTCGTGAGCCATATGAGATAACAGAGTAGGGGACATAGTGTCGGGGGTTACTGATTCACTGGGGCTGTGCAGTACTCTACCCGGCTCCATAATCGTCATCTTTTTCCTCTACCTCACATGGTTCCTCTCACCTCAGAGTCACCTTCCTTGTCTGAGTAATGGGGAAAACCTCTCCATGATTAATTCTCGGACTAACTTTACGACAGGGTCACATCTGTTGTATCAATGTCCTTCTTTCTTCCACTAGTAGTTGTAATGGGTATGGATGATGGCTTGAGCTAATGATTGGGCAATGGGTGGCTGAGTTGCTCCATTTAACTGCTTGGTCTAGATAAAGAATCAGGTCTCTCATTGCGAGTGATTCCACAATGGGAGAGTAGAGGGCAACGGTTGATAATCTTTAAGTTCAGATCTGATCTGATGAGCCTGAGCTAAACCCTATTAATACAATTCGTTGGTCGTGCAAAAGGCAACAACACGTCCATGACATAAAAGAAACTAATTATGCTTATCAAACCTAGGACACAAGGCTCTGCATGCATAAAAATACAACTGTTTTAATAAGTGTGTAATATGATGGACAGCTAACAGGCGTAATGAAGATGTTCTGACAGAAGCTAGTGCGCATAGGAAGCTTCACATCACAAGTAAGCAGTACACTTTCTTAGGCATAATATTTCAAGAAAACTATAATATATGGTGGCATCAAGGAAGACTGAAGGAAAGGAGATTGAGGCGACAAAGAGAGAATCTATTAACAGCATGGCACGGAAAGACGTCAACAACTGAAGGAATAAACAGTATTGGAGCCAGGAATATGTGGAGAGAGATGATCATCTAACCCACCAGACATGGTCAAGATTAATACTGTGTAAATAACTTGTCGTAAAACTCACACGATCATCTAAATCACCAAAGCAGAAAAACAAGTAATAGTCTTTTATGTTTGTCTCTATCTTTGTTTCCAACACAGTTGTTCCTCTAAACATTTCTCTTATTCGTGAATGCAGCCCTTCACTTGCTCTGAACAGTTCATACTGATACTAACATAATTATCTTGTCGTTCTCATCCCTTATTTTACACAGGTTTTTCCTTGTTCCTTTGGTGTTTCTCATCCGTACCACGTTATCTGTCTCAATCACTATCATTGGCATTCTCATGAGGGTATTCAGATTTGGTCACATACAAGAGATACAAAAGAGATTGCTAGGTACTGAGCAATGAATATGGAAGAGAGAGAGAGAGAGGGGGGGGGAGGGTGAAAGAGACACGGAGAAGGGGTGTGTGTATGTGTGTGTGAATTCTGAGGTGTTGACAAATGCAAAAACTGTCCAAACACAGTACAAGTGCAAGATGTCCGACTTTATCCTAAAATGTAAGGATGTGTGTGATTTCGTGAAATCAAAATGTATTTGTTAATTGTCTGTACGATTCAAAAAAAAAACGGGAGGGAGAGAGAGAGTAAAATACAACTTCCTCCTTTTTTTTGAAAGGCAGTCTAGTATTTTACATTCCGCCTACACTAACCTGGGACGTCACCAGGAATTAAGAAAGATCCATCAGCTGAACTGTAGTCCAAGGATCCTAAAGATAAGTCATTTCAAAAAGTGGAGAAATACGTTACCAAGCAACTAAGTCAATGTCCATGATTATAATAGCGACAATAGAGCCGCGGTAGAGCAGTGGTTAGTGCACTGGCTTCATTGTTGGGTGGTCCATGGTTCGATCCCCAGCTGAGGTAGGACCTTTCAGACCGCGAACGGCTCCAGGGTCGACCAAGCCTTATGAATGCTGACCACATCACCCTTGGTGTGCCGATGGTCAAGAAAATATGGGCCTAACACCATATTCCCAATATGCCTCAATGGGCATGTAACGGGATATTTTCCTTTTTCCCTTAATAGCGACAATGAATAAAAGACATTATAGTTTCATATATATATATTATATACGTCTGTCGGTTTGTCCCCTACAGAAACAGGGTCAGGGGCGCAAAGGTATGGTGGAGTAGATTGGAGGAGAGATTTATGGTGGAGGACATGATTAATTAGATGTGCTGCAGAAGAAAGGACATGACTGGATGAGAGGTATGGTGGAGGAAATGGCTGAATTAGATCTGTCGTGAGAGGTATAATAGAGAACACGATTGGAGCAGATATGCTGGAGGTGAGATGTATAGTTGTTATTGGGTTAATCCGAGAATTAACCGTGGAGGGTTGGTCCTGCTTGCTCAGATAATAATGGTGGCTCAGATGTACCGCAACCAGGTGATATATTAAAAGTTCAGTTGCTTTTTTTAATCGGGCAAATCAAGGTATATCTGCTAGTATATATATGAACTTGAAAAAAATTTTGTTTGTAAATAAATCAGTGAACAGCAATTTACAGATAATCACTTAAGTTGTATTTATTTGCCTTATAACTGTAGTTATTCAGTCTCTTTGTGAGAAATTGTGTATGGATTTTCATTGGGTTTATTCTCATGACACATTTTAGTCAGTGGGGGCTAGTTTAACGAGCTGCATTCATAGACATATTGATAGAGACTCCCCTAGAGCATAGGATAGATCAAGCGAGTAGGCTGACTTACTTCACATCTCTCCTTCTACAGCTATCCACTGGACCTGTGAAGTTAACTTCCTATCTGTTCCGTGCCAACTCCTACTACTAATTTAGCCATTTCTCATCTCGACTTTCTGGGGACTCCTCCTAATTATCCATCTCGTCCCATACCCGTAATACGAATTTCTGAACAATAGACATCTCCATTAGTAAATCGTAATTCTGTAATCTAAATTCTCTCAAACAAGTTTAAGAAAGTTGTAACTAACTGGTTTATCAGAGAGTAACATGATATACATTACTACCGGGAGAACATTCGTGAAGTACATTAATCGTGCACAAATGGACCTATACTTGCTATTATAAAAACGTTACTGTATATCTCGAATTTCTGACTGACGACGTGCTGGCAAAGTTAGAACACTGTGGATAAGGTACGTCTGTGAGACTGTTGTATGGTCTGCGTGGCAGCGGATGGTGGCTGAATAAGAGTAGAAGGGTTCGTCCATATAATCTTTCTGTCTCCTCTCCCTCATTTCTAACAAGTCAGTATGTTTCAAAATTCTCGTCAAGGAGAAAATAATTTCTTCAACGTTTTCCTCCTCTTCAAGCACATGGTCTCAATGTTTTTCATACATTCTTACAACTACCATTTTGAGCCACTGTAGTGCTCACGACTGCAAAGCTACTTTGCTGCAAGAACAGCGAACATAAACGATCAAACAACAGTGTTCATACAAAAGCGCGCACGAACAAAGAATGCCCGTATAGCTCCCAAAGAATAGGACTACTGTTCCCGTAGGCATGTATTACGAGGCGACTAATATGGTTGTGTATGAGGTTCGCAACCCCATCAAGTAGAACTAATTACTACATTGTGACGTACGTCCAGTTCGACAAGTGAATTTTCCCTGATTTGATGGATGATTAAAGGGACTTTTAGCTTTTCATAACATTAGAACCCCTGAACATTTGTTGTAACTTTGTTGTTTCGCCAGAGCGAACCGATTCTACCGGCAACTTGATCACTCGTTTCGCCAGAACTTGACAGAAGCACTAGCATAGTGAAATCCTGTTTGATTCACTCTGGATACTCAACTTATTTGCAGTGAATTCTATTCTGTGCTAAACGGTATAATATATTTGTTTTAAAGTGATGAGTGGTCTAGTTCATTCATTCATTTTATTTCACTGGATTTTGTGATTAACTTAAAGCTATTAAATTAAACTTATCTCAAATAGTTCCAGTGGAATAGGTAATGAAATATCTATTATATTATTTCCCAAAATGATAGATACTTAAATGCTTAAAGTAACATTTAAAGACGCGAGGGAATTTATAACTAAATGTAATTGAGTTTAGTTCTAGTTTTTACGTATGTTTTAACTATTAAATTCGCGTGGAGTTCTTCCTGAATTTTATAAAAATTATAGACGCGAGTGTATAAATAGTTAACTGTAAATTTATCGCGCTTTGGAAATGATACTTGATTTTCGGTATGAATTACATGTTTTCTATCTTTTATCTAGAGTGATCGTTACCTTAGCGATCCCAACAAGAAGAAGTACAACCTGGTAAAGAGTCCCCAGACTCAGTTCTTAAACCTCCTTCCAGAATCTGATGAGACTATGTATTAAATTTTAAATCTTTGAGGCGATCCTATGTTTGGGATCCAGCTATCTAAATTAATAGAAAGAAAGCACCCCCATTGACAAATTTAAACACCTCACCAAGTATATTCAGTTGTAACTGGAAGAAGAACAATCGCCAGAGTTTTTTTTAATTAAAATTACTGCTACAGAGAGAGAGAGAGAGAGAGAGAGAGAGAGAGAGAGAGAGAGAGAGAGAGTACATATTTACCTGAACTGTGACGGTACCTAGTTTTTCCTCACCGGATTTAAAACCTACCTCACTGGACAGTTGTAGTCACCTCGGTTTTTTTAAAGCAGAAGGTTCACCACCAGCGGTGAAATCTAAGAAGCCACACCCCATTCTCACCAGTATCTAACTGCGACGGTGCCATCCCATAGACTTTTTTTTATATCAGAAAAATAAACCACAAGAACATTTAGTCTTCACGACCGGCGATAAGCGGGAATATTTGCTACCAGCCAAACCTCGCTAAATCTGGGGCCGGACATTGAAGTAACAGACACTCTCAATATGTCAAGTGTTAATTGATGAGTTTTTTGGTATAATTCTATGGATTGCCTGCTTCTAAGATCGATAAGTCTGTGTGTGAGTTTGTGTGTTGGTCAACCCCCCCCCCCCCCCCCCCCCCCCCCCCCCCCCCCCCCCCCCCCCCCCCCCCCCCCCCCCCCCCACCCACACCCTGGTGTTTTTTTTTTTTTTTTTGTATTTTGAAACTTCGATTTCTGCATGTAAATTGATAATTGTTTGTGACTTGATTTTTTTAAATGCTAAATAAAAGGAATAAAACTTTTAGCATTTGTGTTGGCAGGCTCAAACCCAAACTTTCCCATATTCGTTATCGTAGTTTGTATTCACGTGCGTCTGTGTGTCTGAAGCACCAAATCGGTGTGAGCGCAGTTGTGAGTCTGGAAACTGGCAAATAATTGTTTGTCCAGAAGAGTTTTTTTGGAGTAGAATTGAGAGGCAAATTGTCGTAAAACAGTCTGTCCTTACTCTTCCCAGCACTCTGTGAATCAACTATTTACTTCTAAAACCCTTACTATCACATTGCCTTTTCCATCATTCTCCACTCTAAACAGGACCACTATTTCCAAGACTCTTCCTCTCAAATAAATTTACGACATACATAAACCATTGCCATGACACCATGTGAATGCTTGATGCTGACTTCCATTGATGGGGACCTGCTGCAGTTATAGCTCCATGCTCCACAAGGAGTGACAAGCAAAATGATGACGCTACATGGACGAACACTGCTGCATTCTAATAGACAATATCCGTACCCCCTGACGTCATACTGACAAATCTATTAATACACAGAAGACAGTTGGTCAATTCTATTAGTCATCAGCGTGCGAACGTTATACAGCAATCTTCCATTCCCCTTCTCACAAGTCTAAGCACACATCTCACTTGACAAAAGCTAAGTTATTGTATTACTATTTATGAAACTTGTTAAATTATCTTCCAGAATATCATATTAGTTTTTCTTCTGTTACCTTTAAAAGCCTTTTTGCGAACCACATAGGTCGCTATATTTGAACACTATGTGATGCACAAAAGGCATGGACGTGAATGTGTTTATGCATGGTTGTGAGGATGACGTGAGATTGTTTGGTGTAGCAACGCAGGTTTGTTAGATTGTGTACCGATGAACTAACAGTGTCTAATATTTGGAAGGATTTATAGTGTATGTATGGCCAGTGTCTGGATCATGGTCAACTGGACCATATGTATTTGGGAATGAAGTGAAATATAAGAATATGAATTATAAAAAATAAGTAGTGTGAAATCTGAGGATCGACGTACGATATTGATATAGTAATTGGTCGTCAAATTGAAAAGGAATATGTTTTTTAAAGATTGCGCACGAATAAGCATGGAGAAGCAAATACATGAGTGATGTTTAAATATATGGATAGTTAATATGAAGATATAAAAGAAGTACCATGTCGTTGTTCAAGTTAAGTGGATGTCAATAAATGGTGTTACATACGAACTGGACATTTGTAAAGATTATTTGAGAATTTGAAGTTGCTCGTTCAAGAGTTGTCGTTTGTGCATACACCCCTAGCCTGGTCGTATCGTATCATTTATTCATCTTCTTCTTCTTCGATCCTTAACCACCGACCGTCAAAGCAGTCAGTGGCCATCACGCCTAGTGGCGTCTTGTAGGGCAACAACAAACTGATTCCACTTTGCACGGTCGGTGGCCATCCTTCGTACAGTGCCCCAACTCTGGTTCATTCTTTGCATCTCAGCATCCACAGTCCTCCGCCAAGTTGTTTTTGGTCGGCCTCTCTTTCGCTTTCCTTCAGGGGTCCAAAGCATAGCTGTTCTTGTGATGGCATCGGGGTCTCTTCTGAGGACATGACCAACCCAGCTCCAGCGTCTGCCAGCTATGATGGTATGCATGTCCTCTTGCTTGCTACGAGTAAGCAGATCTTGGTTGGTGATATCATTTATTCATACCGCAATAAATTCCCCCTGACTGCTATTGATTCTGATGGGACGTAATAAAATCTATTGCATACGGTTCTCAAAAATCTTTCTGACATGAACCATTTATATCTACTACATCAGGCTACTTTATATGTGCATACAGCAAGTCTATTCCCCCTGATTATTTATAGCAAGACAGTAATATGAAAACGAGGACGACTGCAGTAAGATATACAATGGAGTGAACTAAAATGGGACATGTTCACCTAACTAGGACAAATGACAAATAAATGGTCTACGTTTCGATCATTAGGTCTTCATCCGGGACAAACTAACCAAAGCAGTGGAGAAAGGAAAGTGAATTGTCTAAATACATAAAAATTTACGTAAATGTATCCATTTTGTCACTCAGGTAAATCCCAGCGAGGACACGATGTGACGACTAAGAACGATAAAAAAAATAAATAGTGATAAAAATACGTCCCTGCGCGTGTGTGTGAGAGTATGTGTGGGGGGTGGGGTGTGGAGGTATGTGTCTACACCCACGCGTGTGTGTATATCCTCAAACTTATAGTACTATTATAGATATAGCTTCCTGTTCATATAATTGAATTTTTTTTTTAAGTTTGCTATTTATCTAGCAATTTCTATCAATATTTTTTTCCGCCGCCCGCCTATTTAGCTCCTGGCTGTTCCTTCTTTTGAATATCGTGCTTTGTTTTCCCATCGTGCCCTCGCGGCATTTCTTACTGGGAATAAACGGAGTTGTAAAAGCGACCGCCATTTACGGTTCGTCTACTATATATATATATATATATATATATATATATATATATATATATATATATATATATATAGGTAAAGGTAAAGGAACCCGTTGCACGCCCATTGAGGCATATTGGGAATATGGTGTTAGGCCCATATTATCTTGACCGTCGGCACACTAGGGGTGATGTGGTCGGCATCACGCCGGCCGCCTTAACCTTCCCAGAGTTGCTCTGGTACCCATTTGGGGCTGGGTCGACCCAGGAGCCGTTTGTGGCCTAAAAAATTCCCACCTCATCTGGGGATCGAACCATAGACCACTGCGCTAGGAAGCCAGTGCACTAACCACTATGCTACCGCGGCTCCATATATATATATATATATATAGGGCAAGGTAGGGCATTTCTTTGTTCTTTGCGATGGTAGAACATATACTGTTGTCGTTCACCCAACCGTACAGCAAGATAGGAAAAATTGTTGACGAAGCATACTGTTTATGTCACTCCCATATAGCTTACATATCTGTATCAGTTTATAAAAGGAAGCCGTCTATTTATAGATGTTACAGGTTCTCGTTCGATCACAGAAGACGAGCTGCGTCGGGCGAGGTTAGTACTTACGGGTGACCGCTCGGGAGCTCCCCGTGTTGGAGACACACATTTTTTAATGTGTCAATATCCCCTATACTGTATAAAGGTTATTTATATTTATGATGACGCTTATACACAGAAGCCATCTATTTATAGAACTGACATATTTTACTGAGGTATAATTCATCTAATATGGTTAAATGGCACTTCTGCATTATCATGTCCGTATTTCAAGAGATTCTGTAACACCCTCTTCGAGAACACATACCAGCCCACGAGGTCTTTTATATTTGGACATGCGCACTATTATAACCGACGCACTTTGTATCTAGGTTGAAAGAAACGCGCCTCGCCAAAACTCCAGCTGAAATAAAGAATTGTGGAACATGTGTTCCGTGTCATTCAAAGTAGTCGCCCACGTCAGTAGGGTTAGGATTAGATTTAGGTTTTGACCTTAGAATCCCTAAATGTTACCCCTTATTACTGTGTTTATGCATTCTTTTCCACGCTGTATCGAACGCACGTTCCGCTGTTCTGTACTTCAACCGTAAACTCCTTTTAATTACAAAATAATAATAATTAGACGATGTATCATAACTTGCCCCATGTACTTCCCGAGGGTTTCTGTGAAGACAAACAAGGAAAAGGACTGGCTCCCTCAAGCATGTCGTATAAGACGCTAATACAATGTTCTATATGGGGTGTTTGCCATAAATAACTAACAAATGAGGCAACCATAATGACAGCAAACACCAGCTTTCTTATCACATCATCATTATTATTTTCCTTTTTGTTCCCTGTGGAGCATGGAGTGACCATTGCAGCTGGTCCTCTCTTGCAATAGTAAAAAAGAAAATTTCCTTGTGCTTCTCGTTTCTAGCGATCTTGCTGAATATACAACGTCCAAACTCCAGACATCACATTCCAGACCAGCAGACTACGTACTAGAATACGGCTATATGAAACCATGGAGCATTAAATGTGCCAGCCTTTAGCCATCACAGAGAACACAAACAACCGACAGTAATAGTTACTCACATAATGTCTTCGAAACAAGAAATGTGCCATGGTGTTTGTGTATATATTCCCGAGAAGTTCATGCACAGAAGTTCGCTAGTTGATCCCCCGTACGACTTGTCACACTGATTGAATCTCAGGCACGTTAAAGCGCTGCCGTTTAGAAATGTTGCCATTAGCATAGTTCTCGGACTCGTGTCACTGAACGAATATACCAATTTGTTGAGGACGACCCTCACAAGTAAAAACTGAGGGGACGACCCTCACAAGTAAAAACTGAGTTGGCATCGCGGAGCTGACACGTTACAGATTTCAGATACGATCGTTTTTAATATAGGCTATATGCCGCATACGCTGTTACTCTGCTTTTTAATGACTACACATTTACAGTGCCAGTATTCTAGCTCCGTTACCACTCGGCGTAAAAAGGAGGGGGAAAATTGGAAAAAAAAAAGGGGGGGGGGGGTGTTTCAGGAAAAGTGTCACGCCAGTCCACAAGAAGTGGTGATATGATCTGACTGCTAAAACCGTAGTCCTGGTTAATAATACACGACATAGAGCGTCTCAGACAAATTTATGCTATTATCCTGATAGACTTGGATGACCTTTTTGTTCTTTAATGGCTAAGAACAACTCCGCTTTCTGTCTTGTACGAAGCCAAAGACTTCACCTTTTTGTTGATGATGGAAGTGGCTTTGTGCTCATGTACTTTGTCATAGCTCGCCGGTGTCAATCGTTTTTATTATTGTGTTCTTTCCTGAGATAGTTTCTTCTTGTAATATTTATTATTATTATTATTATTATTATTATTATTATCATTATGCAAACAGTCGCATCAAGAAAGATAACGACAATCACAAATGCGCGTCATTAAGGTAAATGTGGGGTCGGGGGATCGTACCGTAAGTCTTCACCGCTCTTCCTCCATGAGGGTAGGACATACTATGTAAGACATCAAAATAAGCGTCAATGTGATATAACATGCATAGAATTAGCCCCCACCCCTTTACTCGACTTGTCAATCATCTGAATCATTCTTCCCCGCATGGTTAATGAATGTAGTTTCAGAAAGCGACTTCAGGATTGCATAGCTGCCCCTCTCTCTCTCTATTCTCAGGTTGTCGTCAGGTAAGCTCCGCTCAGTTCAGCGGCGACTCTGCATCTTAATCTCGCCGAGAAGCCCCATCCTGATTTCCCACCATGGCCTATAGACTCATCGATGAACACAAGGGTATCATCATCCGCAACATGACCACGATCAAGTGATTAATTTCCAGTTCTGCTTTCGCACGTCAATAATGTCTTCAATGCCTGCCAAAGGTGATGATGACTTGCTGGTAGTTTACCTAATTCTCCCCCGTCTTACTCCATTCTTCACTAAATATTTTTTAAACCGTGATCACCTGTCAAATGGTTGCCTCTGCGCGTGCCACCCATGACATTCCTCATTTTATCATCGTTCCTTTGATGCCAGCTATGTTCCAATGCAGGGGGTGTCTTTTGCCTGTAGCTACCCCTATACAGACTTTTGCCCGGTGCATCGCATATGCATATCTGATTTTATCAACAAAATTCCAAGCATGTGGCCTCATTAAGACTATACGCATTCCTTTATCTTTAATGCGCTCCAGTCGTTCATACTGTGACCATGATAATGTGAGTATTCCCAGCCCATAATCGATTACTGACATGACTAGCTGATGATACACGAGAAACAGTAGCCTCTGCTCCAGGTGTGCTGCTGTAATTTTTATTTTTTTTTTTGTCAGTGCTGTCAGACCACGCTTACATTTCTGTATGGTTCGCTCAACAAGATAATTGTACGATAGCCGCTATTTCATCTTTGTACTGCCTTTCAGTGTTCTGTCCGCTGAGAGTAATGTTATGGGGGTGTGCCGTCACTATAGAGTCATTCAAGAAGCACGGCATCACACAAGCTTTGTTTGGATTGACCTTTGAGACGGGTTCTTCGCACCATTTATAACTGCATGTAGTGTCTCATGTATGCTTTTGACCATGTCCTGTCTGAGCCAGATCTCGAAATGAGTATGTCATTTGTGACAGTTAATGTTTGTCCCGGCCCTTTTCAATGAATTATGGCTACTTAAGCTGTGTATACGTTAAGCAGCCGCGATGATAGCGGAGAACCTAGAGTTAATCCTGGGCATATGTGCATTTGTTCTGCATTTGTTCTGACCCCAAGGTTCCCAATCGAAACGAAACTGATCTATTTCGTAAGGCAGCCGCCATCTATCTCGTCAGCCAAAGGTAAACCCCATATTTCAATAAAAAGGTCATCGTGTTTGCAAAGTTCACACTGTCGTATGCATCTTCCAGATCAACTGGTACAGCAACTGTTACCTTGGAACCCCTCGTACACATTCTATACAAATGTCCATTTCCAGATCAACTGGAACAGCAACTGTTACCTTGGAACACCTCGTACCCATTCTATACAAATGTCCACTTCCAGATCAACTGGTACAACAACTGTTACCTTGGGACACATCGTACACATTCTATACAAATGTCCACTTCCAGATCAACTGGTACAACAACTGTTACCTTGGAACCACTCGTACACATTCTATACAAATATCCACTTCCAGATCAACTGGAACAGCAACTGTTACCTTGGAACCCCTCGTACACATTCTATACAAATGTCCACTTCCAGATCATCTGGTACAGCAACTGTTACTTTGGGACACATCGTACACATTCTATACAAATGTCCACTTCCCGATCATCGTACTAAAAACGGATATTAATCTCTGAGATGCTCTTTTATTTAGGGATATTTCTGTTCCAGAGTCAGCTTCTAAAACTCAGGTTGAACAGTTATTTTGTTTTACTTGTTACAGTTCATCCCCATCAAGCTGCAGCAGCTCCAACTTTACAGCTGCTGAATCCACAGTCACTGACTATAAGAAGGGACAACTATTTTTCATAACAAGAAAAGGATTTTTATGAATAACTATGGATGTTGTTCTGGCATCTGACTGTGCTCACCGCACCCACTTGCTTGCAGAAATATATGAACGGCCCTTTCTAATACAGCGTACTGATTTAGAAAGTCTGTGGTAAAGCTGGAAATCTCTCAAATGAAAGAAACTTCTATGAATAGGTATAAATATACCTAAACAGACTGACACATAGCTGGACATGTTACATATGAAACAAAGTGTTAGGACTAAATAAATACACTTACCCTAGAAAGTCTGTGATGGAGCTGGAAATCTCTCAGTTGAAACAAACTTTCTGTTAAATCGCGGACCCCGCTTAAGCTGTACTCTGAAAAGAAGACAAAAGAAAAAAAAAACGTTTTAAATAAAGACAAGAACACAATAATTGTTGGAATAGTGACCTATCACAAAACATGTGTAGGCCTAAATAATTGTCAAACGTGCTGTCGTTTACAAGAGACTTCAAATGAAATTAGCCAGTCTTTAATGGGACATAATTAAATATTTATACAGGATGCCAAAAACAACATTAGTTCCACCTCTTTGTTGCAGGCGAAAATAATGTTCAATTTTTTTACATTCTAATGTATGCGATGGATTCTGGAACATGAGCTCAGAAGGACAACAACCTGTGAGACCTTTAAAAAAAATATTTCATTCTAAACATATGGTACGATCTAAGACTTCGTGGTCTGAGCAGAGCAAAAGTAATGGGGGAAAGGTTGTCTAAAATAAGTAAACATCGAAAAAGATACAGAATGAAACCAATGGAAGAAAACAAATATAACCTCCTTTAATGATGATAACACTAAGAACTTATGTTACGAGTTATCAAGGATCTAAACGTCGAAGATAAAGCGTCACTAAACGAACAGCAGCACTTACTGCAGTAAGTTTGTTTGTTTGTTTTTGATGGGGTTTTTTTTTTGGGGGGGGGGGGGGGGGGGGGGGGCGGACTCGTTTTGGCGAGGCGCGTCCCGTTCAATCAAGAGACAAGGTCCGTCGGTTATACTAGATCGCATATAAAAGACCTCGTAAACTGATAAAAATTGAACATATCTGGTCTGGCACAGAAAGAGCTTTTTTCGATAAGAATTATAACACTGACTGGACATAAACTGGTAGCCCTGACACCTACAAACACATTCTAGTTGCTACCAAATACTAACCAAAATTCACGGATCAGAACAGTGCTCAGAATGTTGAAGCTGGGATAAAACTGTAAGGGTCGACCATCATGAATAACAATATTTCTCTCAAAACCTTCGATGACTAAAACCAAAATGCTGGACAGAAGCTAATGAAAACATGAAGTGTAATTACACAGGACAAGACAATAACCCTTCATTAGACATGGGACAGACGACAAGCACTTGACAACATCACAGCAGGAGGAACAATCGATGGAAGGAGAAGTTGAGGAAACAGGAAGTGAAAACAATGGACACACTGCAATTTCAGCACGAGACGTAATCAACTGCAGTCTTGACAAAATCCCAAAGATTGGTATCTATGAATGGTCTTCTCCACTCGGCGCGGCACATAGTGATAATAATGGCAAAGTCTGGAAACATGGGGGAGGGGTGTATCTAAATTTCTGAATAGGAATATGAAATCACCAGCTCTTAATGATATGCATTATTTTTCTTAACCTTGCATCAAGTCTAGCGTTATGTCACAAAAATCCAGTAAACAAAGCCTCTAAACCAGCTCCTTATTGCGGCACGCTCGCTGCTTAATGGGGATGCTGATTTATTTGAACGGGCCCGTAGAAACTTAAGAGCACATTAATTACATGCAACGTACAAATTTACGGCATCCAAAATAGAGCATAATCCTCCTTCCCTAACTCCAAGTTAAGTTTTCTGTCGTAATGTGAAGCCGGTCAATAAATCGATGTCTCTGGTTTATTTACAGCACTGGCCACTGACCGTGTCTATTCATTCATCTATGTTATTATTTCCATCTCTCTCTAGATGCCGCCTGTTCCCAACTCCTTTACTTTGTAAATACTGTCCTTGACCTTCCGGGCTTCTCTTTTCCATTAAGCGCCACAAAAGTCTGCTGAATTCAGCTATAGTTCAGTGCCCCTAGTGTGCGTCTATTCAACTCCATTTTCTTTATCTCATCTGCTACTCCGAAGAAACCTACAAAAGTATGGCTAAACTCTGAAAAAAGGCATAATTGCTGTCCCATGTAGTTCCCGGTGGGTCTCCGAGGAAATAAAGAAAGTATAGGACTACTGTTCCCTCATGCATTGTGATGATACGGTTGTGCGATCTCACGTCCACTCCGGCAGTATCACATTTTTCTTCATGTTTCTCTTCCTCTCACTCATCGCTATTATTTGGCATTTGCTTTGCCCTTTCATTCATTATTTTGCTCTCTACGTTGAATCAGTAGGATGAAGTCTCTAACACTCCACACCCCTACGGAAGTATCGGCCACAGGACAATGTTTAATTTTCACACGTTTGCTATGAGCCGCTCCAAGACAGAACTGTAATAACGCCATGTAATTAGACCGATCAGTGACTGATAAGGTTTCGCTTCATTCGTCTGGCCAAATTTTATAGAGACGGTCATCTCTATTGATCCCTTTCAACGTGACGGTCCGTCACTTGACGCCAGGTGGCTAGCGACTATCCCTATGTGTGCACAAGACGGGAGATAATGAGGTAATCGCTACCGATGTACGTTCTGTATCGAGATTACAGATCGATCTGTCTGGAAACTCAAGATTTGCAGAAGATTGCATCGGGGCAGTATCACCGCACAACACGTGTTTGTGATGATAGCACAAGATGTCATCGCAAGTCTTACGAATTATTATAAAGAGGTCACGTTTGGAAATATTAAATTTAATATTTTAAACACGTGGGGGATATTTTGAATTAAAACACCCCAACCCAGTGCTAGAGAGATTTGATTGGTTTGATTTGAGATGCCGGAATAAACAATGAATTTCACTGGAAAATTCGGCGGAAGTACAATCTGTAATTGAACTGAGAAGTTGGAAATATAATCTAGCGAACTCAGAGACCCAGATAGACATTTATCTTGCTAGGTTTGAGTCTTTAGCTGCTACCTATGGATTAGATAGAGATACATGAAGTTATCTCAGAGGACCTGTTTACGATGTCTTCCTCAAAATGGCACAGGAAGACAACAACAATTATGATTTGTTGAAGAAATCCCTGCTTCAACGTTGTTACGACAGGTTTTATGATGTTAGCCACTGTTATAGTGAGCTCTTTTAAAGTTACGCATTAAAGGGTTTGAAATGCTATTAATATATATTATGTTTCGCGCTTCACGGTAATTGAACGCGAATTGGTAGAGTTGCTTAGATTTATGATGACGTGTTGCGTTGGTATGCTAACACGTGACGACATTATAATTGTACCCTTTGTATTCTATATTTCGTCTTAGTCAGACGTGATTTTGCAACGCTCCCGTTGATGATAGTAATTGTGTAGAGGTTTTTCTATTATATGGCACCAGGGTCTGCCGACTTGATATGGATACAAATAACGTCTCATTTTGATGGATGAATCATTCTTCAGTTCAAGAATAGTTGCAGGGAGTATATTATTAATAAGTATCCAAATTATAAATATCGACCAGCTTCGGTTATTCATTACCGGATTACCGACATACGGAATCGCGAGTAAATAGCCAGACGTTGTGACGATTAATGAAGTAAATTCAGGAGACGCTCTTATATTTTTGCATGAACATTATGTATACTTGATTACTATGATGTCTTGTGGATTGCATATCGTAAATTAAAATGTATCATGTGGACTCGTACCACCTATGGACTTGTCAACTATCTATCGTTATTGAAGTTTGATCAGTTCTACCCCACATTCGTCAACCTTAAATATCAGCACGCTTCTCTTCAACGAAACAAGTCAAAATGATAAAGAGAAAATAAATAAAGACATGGCCAGAAGTAATTAACCCTTTTTTATTAATAAAGAACTGTATAAAAATGTCAAGCAGAAAAGACAGACCTCCAGGCCACAAGCACGCATAACAAAGTGTTTAACAAACGTTTTCAGTTGAACGCACAAACTTTTCAGTGCAAATTCTGGGAAACCAAGAGACAAAAAGACGAATCTTATAAGCAGTTTGCTACACGTCTGGCTATGTACTTGGAGAAGTGGGGATCACTCAGCGCCTTCGAAGAATCATACGAGAGATTACAAGAAATGATTACCGTGGAACAATTCAAGGATTCGCTCACCCCAGACATGAGACGGTTCCTGGCTGAGCACGGGGCCGAAATTCTTGATCAGGTGGTACTGTTTGCTGATTGGTACAAGAGCGCCCAGTCGAAAGTGAACTCGACTAAAAGGCGCCAATATGAAAGTCACCTCAAACGAGAGGAGCGCTCCTTCACTGACTCCAAGAGTATGACCAACACCTCACACAACATGACACAACAGCAACAACAACCACAGGATAACCATAGGCAGAAACAGAGCTGTAGTAAAATCTGCGAGAATAATCGCTCATTTCAGTAAGATTTAGTCATAAAATGATAATAAATAAACCCGCCCTATTGTGTCTGACGGTGATACTCTCACACGCCAGCATAGCGCTGAATTTTGTGCAGTGCTAAAGCCTATAGAACGATCCCACGGTAAAAATCTAACACGCGTTTTAGTTTCGGTTTCGAAAACGTACTACTAATATTTAACATTTTGCCAGATCTGCTGCATACACAATGCAGCCTAGCATTATAATTAACGATTTGTTAGAAATGTAACGCCAAACAGCTGTCTGAAGTAACGTAATCTGTCAACAGTAACACAAAATTTGGTAATCTTTTGGACTTTTTCTAAGAACGAGACGACTGTAATACATTAACGCAAATGCTACCAACGCATGCCAAAACCTGCGTCGTTCAGCACGCGAGACTAATAGTATATACACGATGTGGCAAAGCCAACAGAGGCAAACAAGCAGACAATTTTTTATTTCTCCTCGCGGTAGTATTTCTGACGTCACTAAAACAAGTAGTTATTTGAAAAATACATGCTAGCGAGAGATGAGAAGGGGGGAGATGGCCGTCTTGTGTAAAATTTTTACTTGACGATTGCCGGTGACAAAATTGAAAATCTAAACCATAATGAAACTGACCATAAAAATCATATGGTAGTATAGCTTAAAGTCCACTGAGCAAGAATATGTTTTAAATAATATGATAGTATAAGTATTAACCAAGTTACTGAGAAAATACTAAATGTCTACGGATGCGCGACCAGACAAACTGTTGTTCCTGCTTGTTTTTCATAACGTTAGTGGGGACGGCCGCTTAGAAAAGAGGCATTGAGGTGGTTTCAAATTCGCTCGAGTAAAAAGAGTATAGGAGGGAAAGGGGAGCGGTAGGAAAATTGTTACCCAAAACTAACATCTTTTTGTATTGGTATAACTAAAGCAGGCTGGCCAATCGACTACCAGACACCGAGTTTGTTTGGAATTATTTTTGTTTTTCAAAAACTACATTTGAACTCTGGTAGTCGCAAGCTTTCGACTGGCCAGTGCTAATAAATATTAGCAAAAGGCTTTCACTATTCATTGCCAGTTGAACAAAACTTTTCATTCAAATACGCTGAGATCAGATGTGTTAATTGTAAAATTAAATAAAGAAGTATTCACAGTCTGGGCAGTGCAGAGGAAACTGAGGCCATTTCTTTGCATATCAGCGTCATTTGTTTATATTTCTTGATATTTGTGGTAAGAATGCTTTATGAATTATTACGTTTAATCCCACTGCCAAAGTTAGATACTGCTATTGGGAAAAGTGAAGGACGTGCCGGGAGCAGACATTGTTGAGTCCTCATATTGAACTGTATCTAACTGATGTATGTTGTCATGATGGTGTTTTCATATTATTGTATTAGAATATATTAGTAAGCCTCCGTGTTCCATGAACACTGTTCAACATGCCTGAAGCATTTATATTTAAAAAGGAAAAGAAGAGAAAATCATACAAAAGGAAATGTGGTTACTCCACATTATTTTATTGAGGAAAACTATGTAAACGTACAGTGGCGTATCTGCCATAGGGACCTGAGGTGTGGTCACAGCAGGGTGTGAGTCGTGTAAAATTAGGGGCGAGTGCACCTGTAATGCACGCGAGGGTGACCCCATAGCACCGTAGGAAAATAATAAATATAAAAAGTGATCAGATATAAAAGGCCAGGTGTCCTTTTGTTGCAGAGGTTTTATTTCCTGTTGCCAGCTGGTAACAGGAAACCTGCTGAGTGAGAATAAAGCCATCAAGTCTCCGACCATTCGTTTATGCTGTCAAAAGATAACGGGAGGAGCTTGGGCCTTTTGAGAGATCGAGATTTTCTGCAACTTCATACTGTATTATCATTCTACAAGGAATCCCAGGTGATGTGTTAGGCATCTGGGTATATCTGACATTTTCGCTTAATAAACACTAGTATTTCAAATCATACTCAGGAAGTTTATGGGGTATGATGAAACTACAGCCCCTCATACACAGTGACTCTCCCTCTTAGATGAATAAAGTGTAAGCTGTGAACATTCCAACAGAAAAGATATATATTGACTGTTTAGTTGGTGGACAAAGAGTCCAGATATTTTAGTTGATCTTTTCTGTACACTATCTTGTCCTCATTTTCAAAGACCTGTCCAAAAGATATGGCTGGACAGGCAGATTAAATTGTACAGAAAAAATATTCCTTTTAAAGAAAAACTTAACCACTGGTTTTATTCACTTCCTCATAGAAACTTAAAGTGTTTTTGTGTTGTGTACCATCATTTCATTTCTCCCCTAGACACTAGGTACATCATACACCAGACACTAGAGCCAAAATAGTGACCGTGTGAGATCTAGGGACAAGAGCAATTCAGCCCAGGGAACTGGAAGACGATATTGTAAGGCGTGCAAATCTGACACGCACTTCACATCGGACTTAAGAGGCTTAAGGCATGCCTTTATAATGTCGCTTGCCTGATCAGGGGGCCGATAGGGAAACATGACCCCAGGCACATGAACAAAATTCCAGCCACGCTCCTATTACTGAGCAAGTAATTGTGGGTAACCAAACCATAAGGTGCTTGTATGATTTGGGTCTCGAATAATCGGCTCTAGTTTCCCAAATTTTGGTGAAGGCCCACCAATACACTGGTGAAACTGTAGAAATACAGGGGCCCCGGAAAAGCATAAAGCCTATGACTCTTCCAGTTGCGGAAATTGATGTTTCAACCCGATATGTACAGGGGAAAATCAATGCCGCAGTAGTAGACGATTTAGTCTACCCTCTCATTCTAGGGAGGAAATATGTGTTTCTTGGAGATCCCTGACGTGACTCCAAGTCGACACAAGAGAGAAAGAGAGAGAGAGAGAGAGAGAGAGAGAGAACACAGGAAACGCCCCAGCGGCCCCTGAGCTCTTATCTGTAAACAGCCCGAATATTTCGGAGCTGAAGCAGATACAAAGGGCCGATAAGACCCTAAAGCCTTGCTTTTCCAAGTTGTATGGTAATTACTCCCATACTCCTCATGGAGCATTTTACAGGGAGAAAGGTTTGGTCTATAGACGGGTAGGGAATAAGAGACAATTAGTTGTCCCACTCCCATATCGCACCCACCTAATGCAGGAAATGCATTCCACCCTGCCCCATCCCATTAAAGGTTCATATGCCCTGGGTAAAAATGTATCTCTTAATCACTTCTGGCCAGGTATGCGAGACGATATTAGACAGTTTGTGAAAGATTGCTCTTTTCGTCATAACTTGGACAACCAGGAGGATGAGACTACGAAGAAAGAGTTTGAGCAGAGAATCCAACACTCAGCATGGGATAACTCGTACCTCAACTCAACATTTATGTGTAGTAAAACCGAGTTACGCCAAGCACAGAATGAAGATATTACCCTTGCGCCATAACTTTGAACAGAGTCGGATAAAAACAACCCATGCTTCATCTGGAACATTCCACAAGGAAGATGGAATTTTAGTTCGACGAACGAGGGCGGGAGCTCGACAATTAGTCGTCCCACTCCCTCTACGGCCTCAGGTTATGATGGCGGCTGATATATCCTCATCGGAGGGAACATGTTCCCTTGGGTACCAATATGAGGAACCTTCAAGAGGTTTACTTTTGTCCCAAACGATGGGAAGACGTTCGTGAGTTCGTTCACAAATGTACACATTGCCAAGCGAGCAATTCAAACGTTCGCCAACGAGATAAGGAGGTGAGAAAGAATGTCGCACCGAGAACCAAATCCAGTACACAGTAAATCCACGGAAATGTGACCACCCAACGCTGGATATTCTACAAATATCTTAGGAAAGGGGGTCTGTGACGATACGGTTATGCGATCTAACGTTCACTCCGGCAGTATCACTTTTTTCTTCATTTTTCTTTTTCTCTCACTCATCGCTATTATTTGGCATTTGTTTTGCCCTTTCATTCATTATTTTGCTCTCTACGTTGAATCAGTAGGGTGAAGTCTCTAACACTCCACACCCCTACGGAAGTATCGGCCACGGGATTATCTTTAATTTTCACACGTTTGCATTGAGCCGATCCAAGACAGAACTGTAATAACGCCATGTAATTTGACCTCTCGGTGACTGATAAGGTTTCGCTTCATTCGTCTGGCCATATTTGATAGAGACGGTCATCTCTATTGATCCCTTTGAACGTGACGGTCCGTCACTTGACTCCATGTGGCTAGCGACTATCCCTATGTTTGCACAAGATGGGAGATGAAGTAATCGCTTCCGACGTACGTTCTGTATCGAGATTACATATAAATCTGTCTGGAAACTCAAGATTTGCAGACGATAGCATTGGGGCAGTATCAGGGCACAACATTTGTTTGTGAAGATAGCACAAGATGTCATCGGAAGTCTTACGAATTATTATAAAGAGGTCACGCGTGGAAATATTAAATTTAATATTCTAAACACGTGGGGGATATTTTAAATTAAAACTCCCCAACCCAGTGATAGAGAGATTTGATTGGTTTGATTTGAGATGCCGGAATAAACAATGAATTCCATTGGAAAATTCGGCGGAAGTACAATCTGTGATTGAACTGAGAAGTGGGAAATATAATCTAGCAAACTCAGAGACACAGACAGACAGCTTCGCAACTTCAAACAAGCAACTCCCAAAAAGCCAGAAAGAGAAGGATCGGACCTAGAATTCCATACTTATAAGTGACAGATCGAAGTATTTGGGAAAGTTAAAACCTTAAAAAGTAAGCCCGCCTTTATAAATACCGAGACTGGATACTTAAGGGGCCAGGACTTTAAAATAACAAGACTGGAAACCTAGGAATTGGATCACAAGTCACAGAGGAATTAAACACACAAGTTTTCCCAGGCCAAGTGATTTTGCAGAACACCCGCCGTCAGAGGAATTAACTCTAATTTCCCAGACCAAAGTGATTTCGAAGCTTCTAATACAGAGCTGCGTCCATCCAAAGCTGTGCAAGGAGATTGTATAACCCAAAACTTTGAGCAAGTTGTGAACATTTACTTTACAAATGTGAAATTTGACATGTTTCTTGCTTAGTGGTTATAAATGAGGCTGGCAACCTCAACATATGAAAAGAGTATATTGATGAACTACTACAGCAAGACCTGGTGATTGTTTCTTGCTAGTCGTGCGGGAAAACCCGACAGCAGAGGTGACCCCCAGACTCCGGCTGGAGCAGTGGTGAGTAATGACTACATCATATGTGCCTCAAGTGTAGCATATCATTTTGTGAGATTTATGTAACTTGTTAAAGTTAATTCAGGCACAAATCCTTATTCACGCTGTCCAGACACATTTCCCAGTTAATACACAGAAGAATATTAGTGAATTTTAATCATATTCATTGAGCTACGTGATGTGCTCACAAATTTAATTCTTCTGAGAGATTAACATTGGTGGGTGGACAACGGAAGAGTGAGCCTGTCAGAGTGCTTCAAACAAATGTACTTAGCAGAGGCATTGGTTTTTTGTTTTGTCCAAAAGTTTGTGGAACGAAGATATAAGACCGTTCGAGGACGAAGCGGTAAAACTGACGTTTCTACGCCCTTAGTTGTGAGAGCAGAGAATCAACACTGACCACCTACATAAGACGAGTTAGGCGAAGAAGTGCCCGCGTCACCAGAAAAGTGACGATATAACGGCGGCAGGACTCACGTAGAAAGCTACGTGCTTATTAACAGGCGAAAGCAACGGACATTGATAAAACCCTCTATTTAATCTCCGTGAGGAGAAAATTTGATTCCAATATAAAATTTCACCAAAATTTCCATGTTTATTTAAACTGTGAAAGACTAATTCATTATTAAAATTGTTACATGTTGTTTTAAAACTAAACAATCATAGTCGCTTCAGTTTTACAAGGGGATTGACATAAGTCTTGGGCCTGACCATGAAGGACATGTCACAGAGAGCTGAAATTTTGTATAGTGTTTATTCCTTTTCAATATAACCACCGTCTGAATTGACACACTTCTGCCATCTCTGCTTGACCTTGAAAAGACCTTAGGAGTAGAACTCCCTATTTTTCAAACTAAACCAGTCATCACATGCCAGTATAACCTCTTCATCGATGTCAACATGATTTCCTTTTAGTTGTTTTTTAAGATTTGGGAATAGAAACAAGTGTGATGGAGCCAAATCTGGAGAATATGGTGAGTGTGGAAGAATTTCAATATTCAAATCGTTGGCTGCTAGCTGCACAAGCCGTGCTTTGTGAGAGGGCGCGTTGTCTTGAAACAAAGGAAGATTTTGAGTGCGCGTTATCCCTCGTTTCCTGGTCACAACCTTTCTTAGTTTGGTGAGAAGATCTGCATAGTACTGTCCACTAACTGTGATGCCATGAGGCAGATAATCTTTCAAAAGGACACCTTTGCCGTCCCAAAAAACAGTCAGCATCACTTTTCCTGCAGATTTCTGCGCTCTCGGCTTGACAGGTATTGGGGAGCCCGGGGTTTTCCATTGCATGCTGGCAATTTTGGATTCGCGGTCATAATGGTGTACCCAAGTCTCATCTACTGTCACCATGGTCTGCAAAAAATCTTTTGACTGACACTTTTTGAGCAACTGTTGACAGCAATTTACCCTCGTTTGCTTCTGTTCACGTGTCAACAGTCGCGGAACCCAGCGTGCACACACTTTTCTCATGTTCAGTCTGTTGTGTAAAATTCTATAAACTGTTCTTTCATTTAGTTTTACTCTACTAGCTATCTCCACAATTGTCATTTTTCGATCCTGGTCAATGATTTTCTTCACTCTTGTTGCATTTTCATCGTTGCACTCTGAGACTGGTCTACCAGATCTTGGCAAATCAGCAACATTTGAGCGGCCGCACTTAAACTGTTGACACCAGTTTTTTTTACCAAAGTATATGAAGGACAAGAATCACGAAACACTGGTTCCATCTCCCTTTGTATTTCTGTAGGTGTTTTTCCCTGAAACATCAGAAATTTTATCACAGCTCTGGCCTCCTTCTTTTCCATTGTTTTGTCAAATCTTTGGAGCAGCAGATCCGGTCAATAGGGTACATTGCTCCGTGCACCGTAGCGGGAAAACGCATTGAAGAAACAAACGCGTACTTCACACATTCAGTGCAAATATCTTCTTCTTCTTCCGTCCTTAGCCAACGACCGGCAAAGCAGTCAGTAGCCATTACGCCTAGTGGCGTCTTAAGGGCAACAGCGAATAGATTTTCTTTGCCGTTGTTCCCATCACACCTAATGGCGTCTTTAGGGCAACGACAAATCAATCCGTTTGCCGTTGTTTCCGTAATCAAAGTGACTGGCAAACGGGTGATCAGCCCGTTGGACAGTGCAAATATGATGAACTTTAAATGTGCCAAGTTTCATCTTCCTTCTGTGACTCCTTCATGGTCAGGCCGAAGACTTATGTCAATCCCCTTGTATATGTAAAAAAAAATACAACGTATGAGCCAGAATATATATATATATATATATATATATATATATATATATATATATATATATATATATATATATATATATATATATATATATATATATATAATATATATATATATATATATATATATATATATATATATATTTACCTCTGAACAGAGCTATGACCATTATAAGAGGAAATTCTCTGAATTAACTCAGCTGGGGGCTTGAACGGGCTAAAAACCATTGCTTAAATCCTTCACAAAAGGCGATATAAGTTAACCATTGCTCAGCGCTATGCCGCATGGTTCTTGACTTCTGAATTATCTTGTGAATACTTCCTTCGGATAGAAGCGCCATTACACTTCTATCTACATCTCTGCCAAGAGTAATCTTGTGCGAAGGTAAACACCTTTGACGACCCATTTAGATACTCTTGAGTTTTGGCCATTGTTGGACCACTACTGCAAAGCAGGATAGACAATCCGTGACATGCATGTCGTAAGAGGCGACTAATTAAATTGGGAACCTCAAATCAAAACAAATGTTACAGAAATTCCCACGGTAAGACCACATGAACGCTGTGGTGTAGTCGTCTTTGCAAGGAAGCTGCAGTGGTGTTTCCATGCTCCATAAGGAGCGAATGAATGTTATTCCCATCCTCATAAACACAGTCTCCGACATGTTGTCATAGTTTTGCAATTAAATTTTATGAGGCCATATAAAAAAGTTCTTCGATGCCTGAAGTGCCTGGATGCAGGAAATGTTAACTCTGACATGAGGAGACTGAGTTATAGTCGGGTCAATATTAACTCCTGCAGGTCCATGTAGTCTTATGTTTTACCCAGGTACCGAAATAGATGCCAGATTTTTTTTTCCTAGGTGATGTTTAAAGAAAGCAATAAACATAAATTCAGTATATATTATCGAGAAAATATCTTTGTAATATTTGTATAAAATTATGTGAATTGAATGGAGAATATAGATGGCTTACAAGCAACAAGTACCTTATGTTTATATCAAGTAAAGTGCAGATCGGAAGAAATTAGACTATAACCAAACGGGCGTACTAGGCGGCTCTTTGTAGAATAATGCGCTATTTTGTAGCGCGCAACGTGGCTCCTGGGGTAGAAAGAGTTAAATAGCTGGTGTACAGTGACAATAAATGCTGGAAACGATAACTAGATTGGTATAGAAGACATGCGCCTACAAGATGTAGAGCATACTTATATCTTTGTAGCAATATAGAGAGAGAGCTGGAGCGACAGACAGTGATATCAAAAGAAGGATAACACAAAGCATGAGGAGCTTTTATTGCACTGGGAAATATAATAAAAGTCCAAAACAAAACAAAAAGAATCTTCCACTCAAATGTCAAATCAGTCCTGTTGTATGGCTTTGAAAGGTTCAGACCAGCAGAAACAACAACTAAGTTACAAACTTTCATAAATGATGAATGCATTTAACAGGACTGAAGTGATATAGACTAGTAAGCTCTTTCTGTTTCTTTATAAAAATGATGCGGATAGCCACAATTATAGCTGATGGCGTTAGTATCTTGAAGAAAATGATGGGTTTTTACTGATCACAATTGTTAACAAACATAAAAAAGAGGAAGGGAAAAATGGTTGACTATGACAAGAGAGGAAGAAATAAAGAAGCAACGAAAGAAGTAAGCAAGAGAATAAATATAATAATATAGCGGTTTAGCGAGGTGGTATGTGAGAAACAGCTCAGTGCAGGAAATCTGAGACAAATACGCTAACGTTCTATAAGGCCGATATTACCAGCACAAAATGAAAGCAGTATAACTGGTACATAACACACGCTTTAACACAAACTACGTTACAAACCTCAGAGGGCTGCATAGATTCACATATCCTCTCCGACCATGTAGGAGATTCCGTTATACTCGAAACTTAATCACATGTGAAACATTCGAAATGTAGTCAGTTATGTTAGATTCGAAACTTGATTGATTCAACAACAGAAATGAAGCGTTTGAATATATACGGCAGCCTCAAATCTGTGATGTCCCGAAGAATGAGAATGGCTAAGGTACATATAGCTGCATCACGCAAACCTCATTCGTTGTTATTTGGAGATATTTACACAGCACAACTTTACTGGAAGGATACTAACAAGTAACTCTAGAATAAACAACATAAAGCCATAATGAATAAGGTCAGTATGTCCGAGTTCCTTCCGTCGAAAGTTGCAGCATGATAAATTATTTTGTGCTGGTTACTCCGGAATAGTAAGGGGCACTTTTCTTAACGCCCGATCTCTGAGAGTCAGCGAAAGCGGTCTGGCACAGGTTTCGGTATTGAGGTCGGTAAAACGATGAACAGAGAGGAGGCTGTTATTCAGGGTGGATGCTGCTGTTGAACTGGGGTGAACCGATATAGAGCGGAATGAGGGAACAAAGAAGGTAGTCTGGGAAATGCGTGGAGAGGTGGGAAGGCGAAAGGAATGGAGTTGTTTTTTCCCCCGTTTCCTCCCGCTACAGAGGTACTCGCCTAGCACAGGGCTTTCCGAGAGGGCGGAGAGCGCGAGTGTGCTGGACTGGGGCGAGTCGTTTCAACAAGTTATTGGACGGGTAACTCAGTTTTTATGATAGGGTTCCTCAACATCACTCTTTTACTGCTTCCAGCAGACAGTGGAGATTGTATTATAATGGATGGATAAACACGTGCTCTCTTCCATCCGTCCTCAATTTCCCTAGTCTTCCCTTATCTGACTTGTCAGATATTTTTTTTTATTCTCTTTCGTGTACTTGTTTTAAAATGGATGGATAAAACATGTGCTTTCTTCCATCCGTCCTAATTTCCCCCTCGTCTTCTACGTCGCTGTCCTAAACTTTATTTTTGTTTTACAGCAGAGGGATAAAGAACGCGATTTCATCCTTCCCTCCACAAATTCCTCTCCACCTTCTTTTCTGATCCGTCACATTTTTACTTGTTTTACAGATAACTCTCATCCTTCCCTCCACAAATTCATCCCCATCTTCTTACTTTCTTTTCTGATCTGTTACTTTGTTCACTCTTGTTTACTAATTGTATAGAAGATAGATAAAGGACGAGCATTCATTCTTCCCTGCACACATTAGATTCCATCTTCTTTCGTTATTTTCTGATTTGTTATATACTTTTTTCTCACTTTCGTTACCTTGTTTTACAGTGGAAGGATAAAGGGCGCGCTTTCCTCCTTCCCTCACAAATTCCTCTGCTTTTCTTGTCTGACTCGCCACAAAGTTTCCATCTGCCTCCCTCCGGCCCTGGTTCCGTAAACAGAAGCGAGCTGTCCTCCCATTAATATAGCTAGTTTAGCTAACAGGGCAGGTGGTCTGGGAAAGGCCGGTCGTGGACCTTTTTGTGATAGTATTTGCATACAACTGTTCAGAAGTTTTTAGCAGTCCACTCCACAACCAGCACGGCAAAGACTGAACTACACATCTCCCCAAAATTAAACTTCATTCCAAGAAATGTAACCGACGTCCTGAGAAAAAATATATGTGCACGAAAACAAAATGTAGGGATTGTACCCACACACACATGCACACAATTTAATAAATGGGCAGATTACCGAGCGCAGAACATTAGGGAACAAAATGTAACACTTTCGTTCTTGACGACAGATTAACGTGTTGCATTCTAATGTGAGGTATGCAGCATCCAATTTTTTTGTTTGTTTTGTTGTTGTTGGTGGTAAGAATTAGTTGCACTAAAGATGAAAGGTAAGCATGAGCCTTAGTATACAAATACACACGCGCGCGCGTACAGAAATAGAGAGAAAGCACGCGAGAGAGAAGGAGAGAGAGCAAAAGATACTACTCCCTGACTTAAGTACACTTAGATACACGCAACCTTTCCCATAAGCCCAAATGTGTACTCAGGTACTGTATTAAATGCCCGAGTCAGAAAAATGGTATGTTACGATACGGATCTCAGTCTCGGTTTTTGACAATCCAAAGACAGGTCAATGATATGTTAGCCTCTTATTCAGAGACTTATGCAGAGAAGAAACAGGTCACTACTACATCTCTCGGTAAGTTTGTCAGGAAGATGGAACCTTCTAGGCGGAAACAGTCTTCCATATCACAATAACAATCGACCACCCAACAATATTCCACCAACCAAACTGTCATCAGGAATTGATATATTTCTGCGAACTTGCGCGCGTGATGCTAGGGGCTGATGAATATGACAACTGTAAGTTCAGTTACTATTTCTATCACACAATAGAAGTTTTTTTTCCGTGCCTGTGAGGGTGTTTTTCTAATTGTCGTACATATAAAAAGTTACTGAAACTAACAACCACTCCAAAGATATTACTCTACAAAGAAAGGACATCAGATTAAACGCTCCTAGAAGAAAACAAAGGTTAAACCTGAGATTGGGTATATAAGCCCACTCACATTCAATTCTGGACTCTCACAATTCCAAAACTGAAAAGACGTGCAGCGCGCGGACTGACACACGCTTGTCGAAGTCACATAGCCACAGCTCACAGCTGAGAAAGGCAAAGTAAACAAATGCCAGAAATGATGAAAAAAGACATTTTGACACCTTAAAATGTTCCAACTTGCGATTTGTGTAAATACATACCTGTATCTGCAATCTTTATCCAACGTTATTTTAATTAATAAATGTACATATATATTTTATAAATCGCAGTCGATTGATTTTGCTCAAATTTTAGTTTTTGTTTGAAATTGTGTTATTTTGTGGAAATTAAGAGAAAGTTTTGTTAACTGGTAGGGATAATTAACGAGCTGCAACTGACACAAACTATTAATACAGACACCCTTGGAGCATAGGATAGGTCAAGCGAGAAGATGACTTACTTCACAGCTCTCTTCTACAGCTACCATCTGGTACTGTGCAGTTAACTACCAGACTTGTCCTGTGTCATCCCCACCACTAGTTCACCAGCTTTCTTCTCCATTTCTGAGAACTATATCTATTAGCTTGTATCTAACATCCATCTCGCCACAGGAACTACCTTTTTTTTTTTCTTTTTTTTTTTAACATCTTGCAATTGTTTTTTTAAACAACAGATTCATCTCGTTTTGGCAAGATGCTCATCTTTCAGCCCAGCCACAAAGTTCGTCGGTTATATTAGGGCGCTAGTCCAAACATAAATGACCGTTTGGTATTGTATAACGGTTATCAGAAGAAGGTAATACAGAACATTCCCTTATATTTCTACCAGCGAGATAACATACCCATTACTAGCACACACACATTTCTACAACACGTGGTGTTCCCTAACGACTCATTTAAGCACTAACTACGCCCCACGTCATGACCATTACTAACACACACAACAATTATTTTTTTTTAAAAATCTTACAAATCAAGTCACTAATGTCTTCACTCTACTACCTTTACGCACAAGGAAATACCGTTATCAGTTCTCACAGATAAGACAACAACGTCTTAGTTAGAAGCTATTCTTAGATTGGAATTTTTGGATCGCTATTTTCGTCCATCGCTCCAAGGACTACAACAACAACTCTTATCACACAATGATTTCACAATTTACGTGTGCTCTATCTATACCTGCTCTGCGTTTTGATGTCAGCCGTTTATACAGCAACTTCTGCAGTCCACAGAAATCGACAGCGATGTGCAAGTGTCTGTTTGGCTTCTTCTTTCTTTTTTTGTTGAGAAACTTAACCTCGCTCTTCCTGTCCTACCCAACTACCTCTGATTCGTAAATGTACGAGTATAGACACATTAATATTCTTTCTCTCTCTCTCTCTCTCTCTCTCTTAAAGCAAACCCATCCTCTAAAAGGGTGAGCATAAACTCAAACATCAGAGAATAACGCGAAGAAGGCTGACTATGAACTCTTTATCCGAGCAAACTCATTTAGCATCATACGCACGTGTTCATAACAGAGTGTAATGTGAACAATCTGTACGCACGTGTTCATAACAGAGTGTAATGTGAACAATCTGTACGCACGTGTTCATAACAGAGTGTAATGTGAACAATCTGTATGCACGTGTTCATAACAGAGTGTAATGTGAACAATCTGTACGCACGTGTTCATAACAGAGTGTAATGTGAACAATCTGTACGCACGTGTTCATAACAGAGTGTAATGTGAACAATCTGTATGCACGTGTTCATAACAGAGTGTAATGTGAACAATCTGTATGCACGTGTTCATAACAGAGTGTAATGTGAACAATCTGTACGCACGTGTTCATAACAGAGTGTAATGTGAACAATCTGTACGCACGTGTTCATAACAGAGTGTAATGTGAACAATCTGTACGCACGTGTTCATAACAGAGTGTAATGTGAACAATCTGTACGCACGTGTTCATAACAGAGTGTAATGTGAACAATCTGTACGCACGTGTTCATAACAGAGTGTAATGTGAACAATCTGTACGCACGTGTTCATAACAGAGTGTAATGTGAACAATCTGTACGCACGTGTTCATAACAGAGTGTAATGTGAACAATCTGTACGCACGTGTTCATAACAGAGTATAATGTGAACAATCTGTGTCCAGTTCCTTCTTACAGCGAAACCTTCAAATTTAATAACAAGGACAAGTCTACTGGATTAGCTTAGGTCCAAGCGTCAAGTTGTTCCCCTTGAGATGTATGCCATCACCAAAAACTCTTTTAAGTCTTGATAAATACAAAGCCATGGAAAGAACTACTAGTGTCTATAAGCTAGCATGGCGGAGCCCTGAAAAGGGCTAGTCCCGAGAAAAGCCTAAGTCTGATATGCTCTATATCAGTGGTATTCAACCTTTTTTGTTCACGTACTCAGATATAATTTATCTTTAACTATGTACCCCCAAGCCCAATGGGCTGATCACCCGTTGGCTTGTCACACCGATTACGGAAACAACGGCAGATGGATCTATTTGTTGTTGCCCTAAAGACGCCGCTAGGCGTGATGGGAAACTACAACAGAGAAAATCAATCTGCTGTTGCCCTTAAGACGCCACAAGGCGTGATGGCCTCTGACTGCTTGGTCGGTCTTTGGCTAAGGACGGAAGAAGAAGAAGAAGAAGATGTACCCCCAAGGTTATTGGTGCATAATTCCAAGTATACAATTTACCTATACATTGCAATGGCAGACTTTTTTTTCACGTACCCCCTTAGACGTCTTCTTGTACCCCTAGGGGTACACGTACCCCAGGTTGAATACAACTGCTCTATATGATCTAATTGTTGAATGTTCCTGTCTATTTCCATGTGAATTTGACTTACAGAATTTGGGGTATTTAATTTCTTCTAATTTCACTCATTATATTTTTCCATTGTCAATAATAAATCTGCAGCTAACTTGTTTTAGAACCGTATTCACTATTTTCGCTACTTTTTTTTTTTTTGTTTGGTCTCAAGACTCAAAAACTGACAGGTGAGAAAATAAGAAACGGCTTAATTCAGAGATGGAATTCATGCATATAAGACTATCAAATGAAGTGCGCACACCAGGTGTGCAAAGTCTTCGGATAAACAACGGATCAGTTCCCACAGGTGTGGAAAATGAACATACAATAATGGCGCAGCATGCCTGAAAGTTTTAAACTAAAGTGGGAATCTCGGTCAAAATAGTTTATAGCAACAGATGGAATTAACCTTTTTTTTAAACTTATTTTCTGATAAATAATAGCAACTCTGTTATTAATTATGGCCTGTAAAAATGACAGTATAAAGACATATACAGACGCCGTGACGGGCAGACAAACATATTTTGATATCAAGATTATTAGCAGCCAGATGTCAACACACTGCTGTCTGAAGTAGTAGTTTCTGTCATTGAATTCATCTTCATTTTCCTTTATGCTCCAGACAAAGCATGTAGCCACCATGACAGCTGGTCTCCCTTACAGTAAGCCTGGAAATCGGACGCTCCCCTAGGATCTGGCACACTTTCAACAGTGTCTATCAATGACGACACAAATACAACACAAACAGATGACACAAATACAACATAAACAGACGACACAAACACAACATAAACAGACGACACAAATACAACAAACAGACGACACAAACACACGACACAAACACAACACAAACAGATGACACAAATACAACATAAACAGACGACACAAACACAAAATAAACAGATGACACAAACACAACATAAACAGACGACACAAACACAACATAAACAGACGACACAAACACAACAAACAGACGACACAAACACAACAAACAGACGACACAAACACAACATAAACAGACGACACAAACACAACATAAACAGATGGCACAAATACAACATAAACAGACGACACAAACACAACAAACAGACGACACAAACACAACAAACAGACGACACAAACACAACATAAACAGACGACACAAACATAACATAAACAGATGACACAAACACAACAAACAGACGACACAAACACAACATAAACAGACGACACAAACACAACATAAACAGACGACACAAACACAAAATAAACAGATGGCACAAATACAACATAAACAGACGACACAAACACAGCATAAACAGATGACACAAACACAACATAAACAGACGACACAAACACAACATAAACAGACGACACAAACACAACATAAACAGACGACACAAACACAAAATAAACAGATGGCACAAATACAACATAAACAGACGACACAAACACAACATAAACAGATGACACAAACACAACATAAACAGACGACACAAACACAACATAAACAGACAACACAAACACAACATAAACAGACGACACAAACACAACATAAACAGACGACACAAACACAACATAAACAGACGACACAAACACAACATAAGCAGACGACACAAACACAACATAAACAGATGACACAAATACAACATAAACAGATGAGGTAAAATAAGATCATTACATCATTAGACTTTGATTTCATTACATTCCAGTCTAGTTTATGCCTGGCTGTGTCTGCTTCCGATATATTATCCGATATTCGGCAATAAAATCTACATAAAACACTCCAAGTCACCTGGACATTGTTGTGTCATGGCCAAGCTCATTTTTCACTTGTTATGATAGACTGATGACTCTCTGACAATTATGTAGCTTGATTGTTTTACATGATTTCTGCTATTTCTGTGTATGTTTTTATTTATCAGGTGTATCTCGTCAAAGGGTCCTCATGCTGGATTTGCCAAGGGCTCTCAGGGATTTAAAACATTGTCTTCCCCACACATCAAAGAGGTTATAATGCGCGTACCCATTTTACATAAACACTAAACTATCTTCGACTTTGTCATAAAGTACGAAACAGAATACATTAACTACTGTGAACCATAACTCTTCCCCCACCCCAAATCTCAAAACGGCATCATTTCCGCGTTCATTGCGTATATCCCTTTGTTAAGAGCACTAATTCGCCTATTCTGCTTTACGCTTACTTCCTGACTTAGTCGTTCCCCTTCTACCGTGAGGTGTAGAGGTTTGGAAGAGAGAGCGCCAGACTATCCTATCGGCTGTCTTCCTCCTGGCCTGGTTCCATTCTAGTCCTCGGTCCTTCAAATATTATCTAATGTTGTCCTCCCAGCGGACTCTGGGTCGTCCTCGGGGTCTGGATCCTTGGCTCTTTGTTTCCCATGCTTGTCGTGGTAGCCGATCTTCTCCCATTCTGCAGACATGGCCAAACCATCTTAATTGGGACTGTTCTACTTGGGTCTGCAGGGGGTGGGATTTTAGGCCTTGACGTATCGTCTGGTTGCGGACCATGTCTCTTCTTTTTACTTCAACCACCTTCCTCGGTTACCTCATTTCTGAGGTTTGGATCTGGCTTTTGTGGATTGTAGTCATTGCCCATGACATAGGTGGAGCGGTATACAGCCATCTTCGTTTTCTTACCAACATCTCTCTTGCTGAGGAATCCTCGATTTATGGCCTGAAAGTCTCATAGCTGCTGCTTTTCGAGTGGCCAACTCTTCTTTGATACCTCCCTTTCGGTCTATAATAGCTCCGAGGTATTTAAAGTGGTCGACCTGCTCCAGGATCTGTTCTCCCTGCTTAATCTGATGTCTTCTTTTTTCTCGTGATATCACCATGGATTTTGTTTTAGAGCTGCTTATGACCATCCCTCTCTTCTCCAGCTCTTCCTTCCAGACTTGCAGGTTGGATTGGAGATGTGCCCCTGATTTAGCAATCAGGGCAACATCATCAGCAAATGCCAGCTCTGAAACACAGACCTGTCTCATCTTCCAGTACCCCATTGAATACTTTCTTGTTCTCTCCTTACATGCCTTGATGATATCGTCCATGAGGAGTATGAAAAGATAAGGTGACAGGATATCACCTTGTCTTACACCAGTGGTGGTCCTGAACTCTTCTGACTTATGGTTTGCTGTCCTCACATAATTTCTGCAAGACTTGTAGAAGCTCTGTATGGCATGAATCAGAGGCGCTGGAATGTTCTTCCATGCCAAACAGTCCCAAAGTTTGCTCCAGGGGACCCTGTCAAACGCCTTTTCTAGATCTATGAAACAACGGGATCTCACTCTTATACTCAAGGGCCTTTTCACTCAGCTGTCTGAGTGTGAAGATTAGGTCTTGAATACTTCGGTTTGCTCGGAATCCGCACTGGACCTCATCCAATTGTGGCTCAGCTAGGCGTCGGAGTCTCTGCTCTAGGATTCTAGAGTATATTTTACCAGGGACACTGAGAATGGATATGCCTCTATGGTTTCCACATTGTCGATTGTCACCCTTTTTGAAAATTGGTGTTATGATGGCAATCTCCCAATCCTTTGGTATGGTCTTGTTGCACCACGCTGCCTGTAAGACCCTTAAGAGTAATAGGTCGCCTGATGCTCCCATGTACTTAATCATTTCTGGTGTTATACCATCATGCCCTGCTGCTTTGGCCATCTTGAATTTCTCCAGTGCTGCCTTCAGTTCTTCCATCTTTATGTCATCTTTATCATCATTGGTTTTCTCTTCTGTGCTAGTGGTTATCAATTCTGATGCTTGACCTTGCTCACCATCCAGGAGTTCTGAGAAATATTCTTTCCATCTTTCCATTACTTCCTTCGGGGCAGTAAGCAATTTGCCTTGCTTGTCCTTTATAAATTTGAGAGGGCATTGTTTTTCATTTCCTTTTGATAACTGCAAATGCCTTCTACAATGCTATTAACAATGACCACGTGACTCGTTACTGACCCCTGTAAAGAAGGGAAGGTCGGCCAGTGTATTTTCTTGGCTACCAACCCCTCTTAAACAGATAAGGTTTCCAGCGGACCAATGTATTTCACAGGCAATTAATCCCAGTGGGCATGTAAACATGTCACGCTTGGAGATCGGCCACGGCTCGCAGGTAATAAAAGACGCTAGGGACAGTAGATTGCGCCCGTCCACGATCAAAAATTACACCCTAGACCAAAACAGGGCACTTCGCGTTAAACTTCAGGGATTTAACAAAGAGTCGGATTTAACCTTTAAAATAGCAAATGACGGTAAATGTGCTACTGTACTTTTCCACAATACATTTCATTATGAGGCATTTCGCACAACGTGTACCAAATACTACCAGAATGACCATGTCGAGACGAGAGCAGATAAACAAGGTGCCTTTGTAGAAGATTTCATCACAACACCACTACTATCTGTGCATCTTTATCATACAAAAAACAAGATAATGGTACAAGGAACTGCCACTGTTATTGAGTCATGGCTGGAAACGGACTTTGTCAGTTTAAATGAGTCTGCACAAAACATAATTTGTACCACAAAATTGGACTCGACAATATGTTTACCCCAGCTCGCAATAGATATCACATCATCAGCCGCCAGCGTCTCATCTGCTGACAGCGAAATCATCAACATTAACTCTAGCATACACTCTCCTGCAAATACATCCACTTTGCCTCCCGCAGCACGCGACTTTCCAATGAGCGACACAGTAGCAAATACTCAATCTTCTCAACCTGTGCTGGCCATAGAATATCCAATGGGCCCTAAAGAAACTAGCACACAAACAGATGAAACATTATCACGTGAAAATCACCCAGAAATCACTCACATGATAAATGCGCAGTGCTGCCAGGAGCTGATGCTCAAAATGGAGGACACCCTTCGAACACTAATTGCCGATCTGACGACTAATGTCTATAAATCGATCAGCGCAGAAAACGAACTACTCAAAAAGGAAATACTGCATCTGAGAGAGATAATTCCAATATTAAACACGTCGTTGAGCAACTACGAAGCGATTTTTCTATTTATAAAACAAAGCACTCGGAACATCCTCTTGTAGTACCTGAAGCTTCTGGAGATCCCCCCAAAGAACATATAACAAACGAACGCCGCAAGCAGCACCAATGTAACACCAAAAAGGTTGAGGATACACGTGCGCACGAAGCTTACCCTATTAGTGTAAAAGTAAGCAACAGGTTTACCGCCCTTAACCAGCGTTCAGCACAAAATGAACAGGCATTAACGCCGCTACCAGATCAGATACTGACACCACAACCACCCGATGAAAACACCCAGACTATTCAGGACGATTCACACCAAGAAAATCAATGGCGGCAGCAAGAATCAAAACGAAAGCCGAGTCAACAACCATGTAGTAAAGCAACACATGTTATAATTGGCGACTCTCTCCTAAAAGGCATATACAATGATCGGATGTCTGCTACTAAAGAGGAAACTGTCTCAGTTTTAGCGATACCTGGAGCTGGAACTGAAAGATTAATTGATAGAATTAATAGGTTCGACATACATCATAACATTACAAGAACAACAGTACATGTAGGGATCAACGACATAATGAATGGACACAGCGTTAGCCCTTCGGCGATTTCCAAACTGACCACTACAATAAAACAAAAATTTCTGAACACCTCCATTTTTATGTCATCCATTATTCCACCTTGCTATGGCTTCCAACGTCGCGTAGCCGACACCAACAACAAGACACTCCAGAGCTATTGTGAACACAACAACATTGGCTATATCAACAACACTCCTTTCTTCACAAGCAACTCTGGAGCACCAAAGAAACGCCTTTACATAGATCAAATACATACATCAAAACTAGGTAGCAGCATCCTAGCAAAAAACATCAAGTACCCACAGCGAACGCAACACGACAACCCACCAGACACAAAGAACACAAACCGATCTACCATGAGATCAGCCCTTCATGAAAATGCACAACACACCTTACCCGCCCCTCAAAGAAGTGCTCCCGTAACCAACAAATTACCTAACCACAAACAGAACGCCACCTACAGCCAGGAAGCCGAACGTTACGATGTTATGTTTCCTCCACTACCTATAAGACAGCCCCTCACAAACACATTATATGACAGTTCAACAAGCAGTGCCACAATGTCCCAGACCCAAAAATCTCCTACTAGTGTTGGAACCATTACAGACGAAATCTACAGTCGTCATGCTTCCTCCCGTAGCCTTCCTGGTCGTGCTCAGTGGAACCCAGAACTTGGCTACCTGATGCAATTCAGTCCTGCGTCACTCAGCCAAGCACTAATGATGTCTGTGCAACGCGGGCCCTACTATTTACCTGACAGAGACATCCAATATTGATGATGAATCCACTCATTTTTATTTTTTTTATATTTTATTTTATTTTTATTGACTTAATCCCTGCGACCAAAGCTGTATCTCCCTTGAAAAATTAGTTGATTACTGTGACGCATAAAGTAATAAGTACTTTGTTACTTTCTCAAAACACTCTAATTTCATTGGCTACAGGCCTCCGACAGTTTTTTCATAATTTGCAAGATTTTATTTTATTGTATTTTATTTACTTAATTCGTATTCTCTCAGTGTTGCTTAATTACTGTGTTAGAATTTTAGTGTTGTGGTGTGAAAACGTGCGTGCCTACTGTTGTGTGACTATTTTAATATACTACTGACAATTTCAGTTAATTGTAATTTTTTTAGCAATACTTGTACCAAGTGTTCGTACGTTAAGTACTAACATTTGAATTTTCACTTACGTGGTGACGTTAATTAGTTTAAATTTTCGTGGGTTTCGTATTCAAAATTGCTTTTGTTATTTTCCTTTTTAAACCACTCGCCAAAATAAAATGCATACCTATCAGACACAATGGCTAATTAAGGATGGTCTACGGCTGGGCCACCTGAACATTTACCATTTATTAGGCAAACTTCCTGAGCTTACACAAATTCTGAATAAAAATTTTCATGTTTTTGGACTTTCCGAAAGTCGTTTAAACGAAAAAATATCAGATGATGAAATTGCCCTAAATGGCTTTAAAACAGTTCGGCGAGACTCAAGTAGAAAGCTAGAAACAGGTATAGTAGTATATATTACCACTTCTATTAGTTATCGCCACAGAAGCGATTTAGAGACAGCAGAGACCGAGTGCATATGGTTAGAAATAAAACTACCGACTCAGGGACAATTTCTAGTCGGGTATCTTTATAGAAATCCCAGTGCAGGAGCCATCTGGTATGAAGATTTCACCACTATGATGGATAAAGTATTTACCACTGCCAAAGAAATTATTCTTCTAGGCGATTTCAACATCGACATGCACAACACAAACCAAACGTGGGAAAACATCATACTATCTTACAACCTAAAACAAATAGTCAACCAGCCTACCAGGGTAACAAATGCATCATCCACAACAATTGACCACATCTACGTCACCTGTGCAGAAAACATTATAGAATGCTCTGTTCCTACTGTCGCGATGAGTGACCACTATCCTATATGTTGCACGTGGTCAAAGAATAAATATAAAGCTCCAAGAAAAAAACATATCAGTATTAAATTTAGAAGTTTTAAAAATTTCAACCGTGAACTATTTTTACATGATTTGCGAACCGCACCTCTTGCCAGTGTTTACCAGCTTTCTGATCCCGATGACGCCATTGCCCATTGGATACGTATCTTTCTTTGTGTGTTTGATAACCACGCACCAACTAAAGAAGTTCGTGTGAAACGACAGGTCAAATCTCCTTGGATCACACAAGCAGTGCTAGACGCCATGAGGCAGAGAGATCAAGCTCACAAAAACAAGGACTTTAACATATACAGAGCACAGAGGAACAACGTGCAATATTTAATTCGTAGAGAAAAAAAAAATTACTTTAAAAATTTGGTTCAGAACAAAACAAACAGTAAAGATATATGGAAAGCAATCAATACCTTAGCGAACAAGCGAAATCTGTCAGTCTCGTCAACTCCTAATACTTCATTTACTTCCACAGACTTCAGCAATTACCTTCAGGCAGAAATAAACAGTCTTAAATCTACAATACCAAATTCACCTTGTGACTTAGGCAGGCTGTCAGTATTTTGTGAGAACAAATGTACCAACACAATCCCATCCAACATTCCGTTTATGACAGTTAATGAAGTGTATAACTATCTTCTAGGACTTAAAGATAATAACTCATCAGGACTTGACGGAGTCAGTAATCGAATACTGCGTTTATGCGGCTCCAGCTATTAGTGATTCGCTTACATACATATACAATCAATGTATCGCACGGAGTTACTTTCCGTGGCACTTTAAAGTCGCTAAGGTATATCCTCTCTTAAAACCTGGCTCTTCCGACAATAATAACCTTGGTAACTATAGGCCAATCTCCTTAATATCATCGCTATCCAAACCACTAGAAAAAAACCCATACATAAAATAACACTACAACACCTAGTTAACAATGGCTTGCTAATTGATAGTCAGTCAGGGTTTAGACCTAAACATTCATGTCACACAGCTCTAACTAAGATGATTGACAACTGGCACTTAAATATTAATAACGATAACATATGTGGGGCAGTTTTTGTAGACTTTAAAAAAGCATTTGATATGATAGATCACGCTATTTTAATTAGAAAACTAGAAACATCAAAAGTAAACCTTCAACTAGTGACGATAATTAAATCATTCCTGTCAGACAGAAAACATGTAGTTTCTTACAATAACTCTTGCTCAAACCCAACCGTAATAAATACCGGCGTTCCTCAGGGCTCTATTCTTGGGCCTCTACTTTTTGCCATATACATTAATGACCTTCCACTACACGTCGAGCACGCATCCTGTGACCTATTTGCTGATGACTGTACTATCTACACAAGTGATACAAGTTGCAACACACTCGAACTATCGTTACAAAAAGATACAGACAATCTGATTAAGTGGAGCATCGGAAATCGCATGCTAATTAATATAATTAAAACAAAGTGCATGTTAATATCAACTAGACAAAAATTACAAAATTCTGAGAAAACAACACTTCAGATCTATATTGGTACCTCACCAATTGGAAACGTTAATGAACATAAAACTCTAGGAATAGTCGTTGACCAGCATCTAAATTGGAACTCACATGTTCATGCACTGACCAAGCAAACGGCACAGAAAGTTTACCAGTTAGCTAAAATCAAACATTTCCTAGATGAAGATGCACGAAAATTGTTCTATATATCTCACATACAAACAAACCTTGACTATTGCTCCACAATCTGGGATGGTTGTTCTATGTCCAACACAAAAAGACTCCATTCACTACAAAAGCGTGCAGTGCGTCTAGTTTCTGACAACTGCCAAACACAGTGTGTAGATCTATATAAAGATCTCAAAATACTGCCTCTAAGAAAGCGTTTTCTGTTCAACAAAGCTAAATTTGTTCACAAAATCCTGTCACAGAATGCTCCAACATATCTGTGGCCAATGTTCAAATACAATGAAAGACGCAGTCAACGCCTTAACAAAATACAAGTGCCCAAGCCTAGGCTTGACTTATTCAAGAAAAGCTTAGCTTACTCTGCTGCTCATCTTTGGAACTATCTTCCACATTATCTAAAACATAACAACCTCAGTCCCTATTCATACAATCGTAAACTTTTCGAATACTTTATGAGTTCTGATTATCTGCCCCCCTAATGTGATTATTTTTCCGAACAAATGGTATAATATCGAGTGTAGGTTTAATGATGATGTTAGTGCTTTTCAACATATTTTGTTTCATGGTAATACTTAGTTTGTACTTTTCAACATATTCTATTTCATGTTTATAATTAGATACTGTGAATGTGAGTATGCTATTATTTTACCTTTACAACGTTGAATTCCTTGAATTGATGGGTAAAAAATATGTGAGAATAAATGAAATCAGTATAAAAGACGAGAGAAAGGAAGGGCAGAATGTCAGACGGGCCTGTGAGCCCAATTCTCAACCCTTTGAAAATAAAGTTCGTTCGTTCGTTCTCTCTTAGACAAACCTATGTTCCTATTTCTCAACACTTTGAAAACAAAGTTCGTTCGCTCTCTCGCGGGCTCTCTCTCTCTCTCTCTCGCTTTCTCTCCCTCTTTCTTAGACGGGCCTAAGTTCCTTTCTCTCAACACTTTGAAAATAAAGTTCGTTCGCTCTCTTTCAGTCCCTATTCATACAATCGTAGACTTTTCGAATACTTTATAAGTTTTGATTACATGCCCCCCTAATCAGATTATCTTTTCTTATAATATCAATTGTAGGTTCTAATGACGATGTTTGTACTTTTCTACATATTTTATGTCATGTTTATAAGTAGTTAATGTTAATATGAGTGTGCTATTTTATTTTACTTTGCAACGTTGAATTCCTTGACATTGATATATAAAATGCATATGGGAATAAATGAATTCAGTATGAAAGGTGAGAGAAAGGAAGGGCAGAATGTCAGACGGGCCTGCGTGCCCAATTCTCAACCCTTTGAAAATAAAGTTCGTTCATTCGTTCGTTCCTTGTGTTCTTTAGGGTCTTATAGAACAATTTCTGGTTTTCTTGCGCATCTTTTTCTAGCTTTTCTCCAAATTCTTCCCAGGACTTCTGTTTTGCTACTAGCACCTTGTTCTTTACTTCTGTTCTGAGTGTCACATATTCTCTATATTTCTCCATTTGTCCTGTTGTGTTTTTAGCTCCTAAGTATTGTTTCCATGCCATTTTCTTCTCTCTTATTTTCTCTTTGACTTCCTCTGTCTACCAAGGTGTCCTCTTTCTCTTGTTCCCAAGTCGGACTTCACCACATGCTTCTGCAGCAGCTGTCTTTATCATGTCCTTGAATTTAAGCCAGAGGGTTTCCAAGTCATCAGGTTGTTCTTCTGTGTTGCTCACCGCTGCAGCAATAAGCTCCTGGTATCTGGTCTTAATTTCTGGCTCTCTCAGCTTGTAGGTCTTAATGCTCATTTCTCCCGTTCGTTTACTTAGTTTCTTGCGTGATGTTGGGCAGTTCCTAGGCTGAGCAACTCTTTCAGTTGTTCTTTTGATTGTAAGCAGGTAGTGATCACTTCCAATCTCTGGCCCCCTACAGACTCTAGCATCTCGGACATATTTGAATGAGCTCCTCCTAACAATGGCATAGTAGATCACTGACTTCTCATTCTTTGTTGGTTCACATCTAGTGTATGCATGTATGCGCTTATGTGGAAACTTTGTGTTTGTAATGATCAGATTCTACTCACTGCAGAATCTAAGGAGTCGCTTTCCATTGTCATTGAGAGTATCTTCTCCATATCTTCCGATAACTCCACCCCAACTAGCATGGTCATTTCCAACTCTGGCACTGAAATCTCCGAGCATGATAATTTCATCTAGGCAGTCATCCACTGTCCTTTGAAGCAGCTCGAAGAATTCCTCCTTGACCTCTGCTCTCTCATCCTCATTTGGCCCATACACTATCACCAGGTTGACTATGGTTTCTCCTTCTTTTAGTTTTACAACCATAATGCGCTCGGAGACAAACTTCCATCCCTTGATACTATCTTTTTGGTTTTTGGCCACAATGCAACCCACGCCTCCATTAGCTCTTTCAGATGTGGGTATACCACTGTAGAGCAGCGTATTGCCATCGAGATCCATGACTCCTTGTCCTTTTTTCTTTGTTTCCGTTATAGTCAGGATTTCTAGTTTTGCTTTCTTATCTCTTCCACCAGCTCCTCTTCCTTCCCATTTATATTTCTTGTGTTCCAAGTTCCATAAGTCGTAGTCCGTTCCAGTTCGTCGCCTTTAGAATCAGTCCGGTTTTCTTTCTTGTAGTTTTCGTAATTATTTACGCACCATTAATAATTATATAATATTTAGTTTTAAATTATATATAACGTTACTGTTATAAGCTAATAATCAGATTAATTATTCTATAAACCAATGTGAGAGACAGAACAAACGAGCAAACAAAGGAACTTTATTTTCAAAGGGTTGAGAATTGAGCACGCTGGCCCGTTTAACATTTTGTTATTCCTTTCTCTCATTTTTGATACTCTATCCAGTCATTCTCACATGTACCTGTACTTGAAGCATTTATTTAAGGGACGGTAACATTGTCCAATCATAATTAATCAAGTACGTTGGAAAAAAAAGGTAAACATCACTGAAACATATACATGTCCATAGTATAATACATGACTAGGAAACGGGGGGAGGAGAAGGCCAAGAGAGGGGGAGAGAGAGAGAGAGAGAGAGAGAGAGAGAGAGAGAGAGAGAGAGAGAGAGAGAGAGAGAGAGAGAGAGAGAGAGAGAGAGAGAGAGAGAGAGAGAGAGAGAGAGAGAGAAGAAAAATTACATTAGAACTATGACAAAGTAATGAGAGGAACACTGAGTAAAACAAATTAAGGATGCAAGTACTGACACCTGTGAAATTATGAAGGAAAAAACAACATGATTACAAACTTGAACCAGCCCTGAGTACTGCTGGACAAAATGGCAGCAGACTACACTGACTATGACTGATTGGACGATCAGACGATCTCGATATTGCGGTACTGTTGCCAGCTTTTCGAATGCAGAGAGAGAGAGAGAGAGAGAGAGAGAGAGAGAGAGAGAGAGAGAGAGAGAGAGAGAGAGAGAGAGAGAGACAGAGACAGAGACAGAGACAGAGACAGAGACAGAGACAGAGACAGAGAGACACACAGAGACACAAGAGAGAGACAGAGAGAGAGAGAGATATGCAATTTACAAATCTATACCTTGAGACCATGTGTGTGTGTGTGTGTGTGTGCGTGTGTGCGTGCGTGCGTGTGATAGAGACGTACAATTTAAAGAAATTGAGAACAACCAGGCAAAATAATAATATCTTATTTTCAACCTGGCATTAAAAGTGACATTAAACTCAAACAAGTTAACATGTGTTACGACAATTAATAATCCAATATTATTTCTTCTTTGTTCCCTCATGTTGTTGTTATAGATAACGATAACGAATGTGTTAAGAAAACGCGAGAGATGAGACAGAGACTGATCCGTGATGAACGTACGTTACTGAACTATAATGGACCGGATGTTCCCCTCCTCCCCATCCCCAATTCCATTCACGTGATTTCAATATATGGAACAGCAGCAAGTCAGGACGTACAAGAACATTCCTGACTTCCAGCTACAGCGAGCATACGTCTGGCCATCCCACAGCAGCCTACCTGTTGTTGTCAGACCTACGCATATTTCTCTCGCTTTAACCTACATCTACTCACACGTGTGCAGACGAGATGTCGAGACCTGTTTACTCAGGTGTACAAATCTCTGATGCCCAGAGAAAAGGGGGAAAAAACCACTTTAAGACAAAACTACAATTCGTTATTGACAGAAGTGACTTTAGAGTACTACAACAGGAAGATAAATTGTTAAAGCCTGACAAACCACCAAGTCAATGACTGACGCAAGGAAGATAAATTGTTAAAGCCTGACAAACCACCAAGTCAATGACTGACCCAAGGATAAGTTGCAGGCTGAAGAGACAAAGAATGAACAGGCTTCTGATCCCCAGGCATGTCGTCATCATCATCAGGTGCCATCTCCACAACGAAGGTTGGCTGTAATGGATCTCCAACGTCTTCTATCTCTTGTCTTGATGGTGCACTCTGCTAGACTCTTTCCTGTATCTTGTCTTGATGGTGCACTCTGCTAGACTCTTTCCTGTCTCTTGTCTTGATGGTGCACTCTGATAGACTCTTTCCTGTCTCTTGTCTTGATGGTGCACTCTGCTAGACTCTTTCCTGTCTCTTGTCTTGATGGTGCACTCTGATAGACTCTTTCCTGTCTCTTGTCTTGATGGTGCACTCTGCTAAACTCTTTCCTGTCTCTTGTCTTGATGGTGCACTCTGCTAGACTCTTTCCTGTCTCTTGCCTTGATGGTGCACTTTAATAGATTCTTTCCTGTTTCTTGTCTTGGTGGTGCACTCTAATAGATTCTTTCCTGTCTCTTGTCTTGATGGTGCACTCTGCTACTCTTTCCTGTCTCTTGTCTTGATGGTGCACTCTGCTAGACTCTTTCCTGTCTCTTGTCTTGGTGGTGCACTCTAATAGATTCTTTCCTGTCTCTTGTCTTGGTGGTGCACTCTAATAGATTCTTTCCTGTCTCTTGTCTTGGTGGTGCACTCTAATAGATTCTTTCCTGTCTCTTGTCTTGGTGGTGCACTCTAATAGACTCTATCCTGTCTCTTGTCTTGATGGTGCACTCTAATAGATTCTTTCCTGTCTCTTGTCTTGATGGTGCACTCTGCTAGATTCTTTCCTGTCTCTTGTCTTGGTGGTGCACTCTAATAGATTCTTTCCTGTCTCTTGTCTTGGCGGTGCACTCTAATAGATTCTTTCCTGTCTCTTATCTTGGTTGTGCACTCTAATAGACTCTTTCCTGTCTCTTGTCTTGGTGGTGCACTCTAATAGACTATTTCCTGTCTCTTGTCTTGGTGGTGCACTCTAATAGACTCTTTCCTGCCTGTTGCCTTGGTGGTGCACTCTGATAGACTCTTTCCTGTCTCTTGTCTTGGTGGTGCACTCTAATAGACTCTTTCCTGCCTGTTGTCTTGGTGGTGCACTCTAATAGACTCTTTCCTGTCCATCTCTCGCTGTCTTCCCCTTGCACGTTTGCCTTCAACTCTCCCTTCTTTTATGGTCTTCTGCAAGGTGTTATGTATTTTTATGTGGCCAAAAAATGCTAGCTGCCTAATTTTGATCTCCTTCATTAAGCATGTCGTACATGGCGCCTAATACGAGATTGTGCATGGTGCTGGCAACATCATCACGTGAACCAAATAGCTACAGAAACCACCGCTACAACAGCATTTGACTGCTTGATGCAGGTTTCTTGCAAAGGGGCGTGGCTCCATGCTCCGTAAGGGGCGTGGCTCCATGCTCCGTAAGGGGCGTCAGGAAAAATGATGATGGCGGGGTAGACTCCAAAGAAGTCGCTGTCCATAAAATGCAAAAGAACTCGCCCAAATTATACCGCATCCAGCACAGACAAAGGCAGAGCCTCTAACGATAAGCAGCACATTACCTCTATGGAGAAGAGTATAATTGTCAAAGCTGATTGATAACATACCAGCAGCTTTGTCAAATAGGAAGACAAAATGGATGCTGAAAGGAAGCTTATAGAATACAATAACAAATATTTTTTTTAAATATTTTAAACACACGCTTTTAATGCACTAAAAATCCAAAAATTATTTTTCAAGGAGTTTATAGCTTGCAGTCAAAAAATGTAACATCAAATAGACAAAAAGCGTGGTGCCCTAAGTGCTTATCATATATTTTATCCATTGCTTATCATATTTTATCCATAAGTGTCTAATGAAGTATAAAGCAGAAGTTAATTTCATGCAGAATCAGCGCCCCACGCTTTTTATCAATTTGAAACAAAAATGGGGCCTGGTCGCCTGACTGCACTTGAAGAAGCATCCTTACACGATGAGGACGCGCGCATGGTGGCAGGAACAAAGAGAAAGCTGAAGGAACAGACATTCATTTGACAATAAAACAAGAAAGGCAAGAGGTGCTTTTACTGTATTGGGAAATACAAGGAAACTAGAAATAAGAGGGAAACCTATAAACAGATGTAGCAGTCAGTTGGAGACATACATCACAGAGAAAAAGATGACACTGAAAAGACATTGAAAGGATGGCAAAGAACACGAAGGCCTGTCGTAAATTTGTTGATGACCTTTGCTTCACAGGGAGCTAAAGGGTAACTATGATAAATGATAACATTTACATGACGTATCGAATCACAGAACAGACAGAGGCAGAAGTACTAAGCTGCAATAAACATCGTCGAAACAGGGATAATGCTAAAATCAAAACTGTTCCTCACATATTCCGTGTCAGTTACAACTGTCTAATGGACTTTTTTTTATTGTAAAGTACTGAAGAGAGCAATCTATTAATTCAACAAAGCGAAAATACAGTGTATTCTCGCCCACAGCAATATATATATATATATATTCTCCGACACCGACAAGAAGCAATAGAGGGAGTAACACTGAATGAGTTTCAGTGAGGTCTCTACAGAAGTTTTTTTAATTTAACATTCGTTATCCACTCCGGTGTAAGTCATTTTAAAATGTAAAATGTGATTTAAATAACTGAATATCAGTTCACTGGAGTGGAGCCAGCACATGGATAAAGTGCGGCTGAGATGGCATGTTAGGACTGGACATGGGATGGGCCAACTAATATATCACTTGCTCAGACCTGTAATACCCCAAAAAACATATTTTCTGCCACTTGTTTCACTTAAGATATTTCCTTCCTTGATAATCCAGGTCACAATATTCAACTTCTAATATAAATGCAGCAAATGGCTACCTACTAATGAAATGATGTTAGCGACAAATAAACGCGTACTTGTACTACTTAGCGCTGGTCATCTGGCCATTATTCATTGCTCAAAATTTGATAACAATCTATTATAATGTAACTATCATTTTTAGTTTTCTACTGGATAAATGTTCTGGTTTCAGCTTCTAGCAATTTTTTACTTTGAATTTTTTAATTTCTCAGACTGAGTTCGCAAAACTTGAAGCAAAATTCAAATGCCGTCATGTTTTTTTTTTTTTAAGCACTTGAAGTAGAAATGTGAGATATTTCTCGTGCACAGGAAACCTGGCTTAACCCCATGTAGGTAATAATTTGGGCATTCAGTGCTCTTTACCCCATATCAATGCTGTAATACTCGTGAAATGTGATTATTTGCTCTGTTGTGTTTTGCGTTTTGGGCAATTAACTGACAGATGAATTCAGAAATACGACTTGTGACTCTGGCAGGTGAGGTTAACAAAGCGTTACGTTTTAACGTATGATGGTAAAGCCTGAAAGAAATGAAAACAGCTTTATTATGAAACCGCGATGTTTCTGTAACTTTGACACTTTAGTTAAACTAGAGATATAGAATAATTGTGATGAAGTTTGATTTTCCTAAATTTCTCATAAATTACGCTCTGCTGGGCTGACACGATGATGAATGTTGCGAAACTCTCTCGGGGCGGTGCTGGGGCAAATATTCAAACCAGCACCCCGTAAACACTGGTGAAAATAAAACCTGGGATTAATTCTTATATATGATCGTTAACATGACATTCCCAGATCCATCCGACATAACTCATTTCTAATGCCTACATCATGACTCGAACTAAACCATGGTAGGAGTTACGGTTCTTATGTCTATAGTAACAGAGACAGAAATAACGTACTATATCATGTCTATCTGCCCTGAGTAGTTCCCGTGTGTCTGTAAGGAGATAATGAGAAACGGAGACTACTCCCTCACACATGTTGTAAGGGACCACTAATATAAAGTTGTGCATTGGAATAGTAACCTCTTCTTGTAAACAGAAATAATACAGAAACAAGACTGCAAGAGTATGTGCTTTGACATCAGTTTCCTCAATGGGCCCATCTCCAGTGATGCAGATCAATGCTACGAAAGGAGCGAAAAAAGCACACGACAATGATGATTGCAATGATAATGGTGACGATGATGTTAATGTAAGAAGACTTCTACTACTGTATTCATCCGTGTATGTTAGTTTTAGTTATTGTTGTCGCCTACTTAGTTTACGTGCCAATCTGACATTATCTTGATTGTGTTTTATTTTAACAATTGTACTAACTGGTTTAAAAAAAAAAAAAAAAAAAAAACTATTGCTGATCTGATATGTTCAAGTCTTTTATTATTTTTAACCTGATGTTTGTCCGGGACGTAAACAAGATAAAAACTGAAGTACATCAACCGGTGATGTTATACTGATTTATAATCACAGTAAAAGCATTTATCATATCACAAAGATTGGCAGCAGCGATGAGCAACGAAGCACGCCAAAGATTGGAACAATGATGAGTACGTGTGGTGGATTTTTTTTTTAAACATATCAAAGAATAAATATTAACCTCTCATTCTGATGATAACTGTTCGTATGTTTGCCCCCCACTTATGATAATGTCGCCCTTCTCCTACTACATTCCCAGATAGAAGTGCAAACAAATATTATACTGTATGTACATTCCTACTGTATGTATGCGTGCACATATTAGCGGCTAGAAGATAATATCAAAAATGTCGAAGTTACATAATGATTAAACTTGCTAATAGCATTACAAGGCAGTCCTTGTTCTGGAATCGTCAGCGTAAGGTCAAAGATACTGAAAAAAACTCACAAAAAGAGAACCGAAGACAGTCATGAACAGCATAAGGAAGATATGGAAAACTTTGACCGTGCAGCAGACGGCAAGAAGGCTTGGCACGAATTTGATAATCAAACTGATAGGGCGCTGGGACAAACGCCTGATTTACTAAAACTGACAGGGTGCTGGGATAAACGCCTGTGACACACTAAAACTGACAGGGCGCTGGGACAAACGCCTGATTTACTAAAACTGACAGGGCGCTGTGATAAACGCCTGTGATACACTAAAACTGACAGGGCGCTGGGACAAACGCCTGATTTACTAAAACTGACAGGGCGCTGGGACAAACGCCTGATTTACTAAAACTGACAGGGCGCTGTGATAAACGCCTGTTATACACTAAAACTGACAGGGCGCTGGGATAAACGCCTGTGATACACTAAAACTGACAGGGCGCTGAGACAAACGCCTGTGATACACTAAAACTGACAGGGCGCTGGGATAAACGCCTGTGATACACTAAAACTGACAGGGCGCTGGGATAAACGCCTGTGATACACTAAAACTGACAGGGCGCTGGGATAAACGCCTGTGATACACTAAAACTGACAGGGCGCTGGGACAAACGCCTGTGATACACTAAAACTGACAGGGCGCTGGGATAAACGCCTGTGATACACTTAAACTGACAGGGCGCTGGGATAAACGCCTGTGATACACTAAAACTGACAGGGCGCTGGGATAAACGCCTGTGATACACTTAAACTGACAGGGCGCTGGGATAAACGCCTGTGATACACTAAAACTGACAGGGCGCTGGGACAAACGCCTGTGATACACTAAAACTGACAGGGCGCTGGGATAAACGCCTGTGATTCACTAAAACTGACAGGGCGCTGGGACAAACGCCTCTGATATACTAAAACTGTCAGAGCGCCAAGATAAACACCTCTGATATTCTAAAACTGACAGGGCGCTGAGATAAACACCTCTGATATACTAAAACTGACAGAGCGCTGAGATAAGCGCCTGTGTAATACTACAACAGATAGGGCGCTGAGATAAACACCTCTGATATACTAAAACTGACAGGGCGCTGAGATAAACACCTCTGATATACTAAAACTGATAGAGCGCTGAGATAAACGCCTGTGTAATACTACAACAGATAGGGCGCTGAGATAAACACCTCTGTAATACTAAAACTATCAGGGGGCTGGGATAAACACCTCTGTAATACTAAAACTATCAGGGGACTGGGATAAACACCTCTGTAATACTAAAAACTGACAGGATGCTGCTGTAATACTAAAAACTGACAGAAAGCCGAGATAAATACCTCTGTAATACTAAAAACTGACAGGACGCTGAGATAAACACCTCTGTAATACTAAAACTGTCATGGCGCTGGGATAAACACCTCTGTAATACTAAGACTGTCAGGGCGCAGGGAAAAACACCTCTGTAATACAAAAACTGACAGGGAGCTGAGATAAACACCTCTTTAATACTAAAAACTAACAGGAAGCTGAGATAAACACCTCTGTAACACTAAAAACTGACAGGAAGCTGAGATAAACACCTCTGTAATTCTAAAAACTGACAGGAAGCTGAGATAAACACCTCTGCAATACTAAAACTGTCAGGGCACTGGGATAAACACCTCTGTAATACTAAAACTGTCAGGGCACTGGGATAAACACCTCTGTAATACTATAACCGACAGGGAGCTGAGATAAACACCTCTGTAATACTAAAACTGACAGGGCGCTGGGATAAACACCTCTGTAATACTAAAACTGACAGGAAGCTGAGATAAACACCTCTGTAATACTAAAAACTGACAGGAAGCTGAGATAAACACCTCTGTAATACTAAAAACTGACATGAAGCTGAGATAAACACCTCTGTAATACTAAAACTGTCAGGGCGCTGAGATAAACAACTCTGTAATAGTAAAACTGACAAGGTACTGACATACACGCCTGTGTAATACTAAAACTAACTGGGCGCTGAGATAAACACATCTGTAATAGTAAAACTATCAGGGTGCTAAGATAAACACCTGTGTAATACTAAAACTGACAGGAAGCTGAGATAAACATCTCTGTAATACTAAAAACTGACAGGAAGCTAATGAGATAAACACCTCTGTAATACTAAAAACTGAAAGGGAAGCTGAGATAAACATCTCTGTAATACTAAAACTGACAGGGCGCTGAGATAAACACCTCTGTAATACTAAAACTGCCAGGGCGCTGAGATAAACACCTCTGTAATACTAAAACTGATAGGGCGCTGGGATTAACTCTTCCGTAATACTAAAACTAACAGGAAGCTGAGATAAACACCTCTGTAACACTAAAAACTGACAGGAAGCTAATGAGATAAACACCTCTGTAATACTAAAAACTGACGGGAAGCTGAGATAAACACCTCTGTAATACTAAAACTGACAGGGCGCTGAGATAAACACCTCTGTAATACTAAAACTGTCAGGGCGCTGAGATAAACACCTCTGTAATACTAAAACTGATAGGGCGCTGAGATTAACTCTTCCGTAATACTAAAACTAACAGGAAGCTGAGATAAACACCTCTGTAACACTAAAAACTGACAGGAAGCTAATGAGATAAACACCTCTGTAATACTAAAAACTGACGGGAAGCTGAGATAAACACCTCTGTAATACTAAAACTATCAGGGGGCTGGGATAAACACCTCTGTAATACTAAAACTATCAGGGGACTGGGATAAACACCTCTGTAATACTAAAAACTGACAGAAAGCCGAGATAAATACCTCTGTAATACTAAAAACTGACAGGACGCTGAGATAAATACCTCTGTAATACTAAAAACTGACAGGACGCTGAGATAAACACCTCTGTAATACTAAAACTGTCATGGCGCTGGGATAAACACCTCTGTAATACTAAGACTGTCAGGGGGCAGGGAAAAACACCTCTGTAATACCAAAACTGACAGGGAGCTGAGATAAACACCTCTTTAATACTAAAAACTAACAGGAAGCTGAGATAAACACCTCTGTAACACTAAAAACTGACAGGAAGCTGAGATAAACACCTCTGTAATTCTAAAAACTGACAGGAAGCTGAGATGAACACCTCTGCAATACTAAAACTGTCAGGGCACTGGGATAAACACCTCTGTAATACTAAAACTGTCAGGGCACTGGGATAAACACCTCTGTAATACTATAACCGACAGGGAGCTGAGATAAACACCTCTGTAATACTAAAACTGACAGGGCGCTGGGATAAACACCTCTGTAATACTAAAACTGACAGGAAGCTGAGATAAACACCTCTGTAATACTAAAAACTGACAGGAAGCTGAGATAAACACCTCTGTAATACTAAAAACTGACATGAAGCTGAGATAAACACCTCTGTAATACTAAAACTGTCAGGGTGCTGAGATAAACAACTCTGTAATAGTAAAACTGACAAGGTACTGACATACACGCCTGTGTAATACTAAAACTAACTGGGCGCTGAGATAAACACATCTGTAATAGTAAAACTATCAGGGCGCTAAGATAAACACCTGTGTAATACTAAAACTGACAGGAAGCTGAGATAAACAACTCTGTAATACTAAAAACTGACAGGAAGCTAATGAGATAAACACCTCTGTAATACTAAAAACTGAAAGGGAAGCTGAGATAAACATCTCTGTAATACTAAAACTGACAGGGCGCTGAGATAAACACCTCTGTAATACTAAAACTGCCAGGGCGCTGAGATAAACACCTCTGTAATACTAAAAACTGACAGGAAGCTGAGATAAACACCTCTGTAATACTAAAAACTGACAGGAAGCTGAGATAAACACCTCTGTAACACTAAAAACTGACAGGAAGCTAATGAGATAAACACCTCTGTAATACTAAAAACTGACGGGAAGCTGAGATAAACACCTCTGTAATACTAAAACTGACAGGGCGCTGAGATAAACACCTCTGTAATACTAAAACTGTCAGGGCGCTGAGATAAACACCTCTGTAATACTAAAACTGATAGGGCGCTGGGATTAACTCTTCCGTAATACTAAAACTAACAGGAAGCTGAGATAAACACCTCTGTAACACTAAAAACTGACAGGAAGCTAATGAGATAAACACCTCTGTAATACTAAAAACTGACGGGAAGCTGAGATAAACACCTCTGTAATACTAAAACTGACAGGGCGCTGAGATAAACACCTCTGTAATACTAAAACTGACAGGGAGCTGAGATAAACACCTCTGTAATACTAAAACTGACAGGACGCTAGGATAAACACCTCTGTAATACTAAAACTGACAGGGCGCTGGGATAAACACCTCTGTAATAATAAAACTGACAGGAAGCTGAGATAAACACCTCTGTTATACTAAAACTATCAGGGCGCTGAGATAAACAACTCTGTAATAGTAAAACTGACAAGGTACTGACATACATGCCTGTGTAATACTAAAACTGACAGGGCGCTGAGATAAACACATCTGTAATAGTAAAACTATCAGGGCGCTGAGATAAACACTTGTGTAATACTAAAAATGACAGGAAGCTGAGATAAACACCTCTGTAATACTAAAATTGACAAGGCGCTGAGATAAACACCTCTGTAATACTAAAACTGATAGGGCGCTGGGATTAACTCTTCTGTAATACTAAAACTGACAGGGCGCTGAGATAAACACATCTGTAATACTAAAACTGACACAGCGGTGAGATAAACACCTCTGAAATACTAAAACTGATAGGGAGCTGGGATAAACTCCTCTGTAATACTAAAACTGTCAAGGCGCTAGGATAAACCTAAATGATCAAATTACTGTCCTTGTGTCTTGTCTTATTGATTGTCATGGCACAAGCTAAAAATCACAGGAAATTGAGGCGCCTCAAGATGATAGGAAGGCTAGTATCGCTTGACTCTAAATTGATGCCTGGAATGTAATTCACCCACCTTAACTACCGCATGTGGCGGGTCTTATTTAATCAGTCCTATAGTCTATCGTTTTAACAAAGTGTCAAAGTTAACAACAAAAATGAAAATACTTTGGGTGGCTCTTTTATTATGAAATTAAATGATTAAACTAGTACGTCGATTCTTGAATGATTACTTGCGAAGAGAGGTGTAAAGTCGGAATAAAATAGGCTGTTGTCTCTACGCGAAATAATTTATATTGGGAGTACAACATAACTTTCTCTCACTGCAAAGCAATGCGCCCCGTTACCGTATGATCCAGAAAAGCTGTTGTGATTGTTTCCGGACGCAGAGACATTTCGTATCTTGCAAATTCTTATATCTTAGTAACCATACAGCACATCAGAACAATTACTGTATGACGCTAAAAAGTGCACAACAACAATTAAGAAGCACACACATCTTTTGACTGTTCCGATTCCGTGCAGTAAAGTTATTGGTTAGGCTATCCTTTACATAAATCTGTCTTGGTCTCCCTGGACTAATAGGAACATGGGAAGCTTAACACTTTGATAATTAACGAAACAAGACAAACTGACAACCGATTAGTGTCTAACAGCGAATTTAATTAACCAGACAAAGTTAATGCTGTTTAGTCTATTCACCTACGAGTGTTTACTGCCTATCAAAGCAAGTCTGTTTGTCCTGGTCGAGGAACAAAGTTGCATGTAGTCAGTCACAAACTCAGATGTCAGTTTCTATAACATGAAATGTGTAAGTCTGTGTAACTAACTTTCAGTCACAAACTCTGATGTCAGTTTCTATAACATGAAATGTGTAAGTCTATGTAACTAACTTTCAGTCACAAACTCTGATGTCAGTTTCTGTAACATGAAATGTGTAAGTCTGTGTAACTACGAGGGACGGTCAAAAAGTAATGCCTCGTAATTTTTAATTTCATTCAATAGACAAGAAAACAGATAAAATTCACATTGAAATGTAGCCCCAAGTCTGAACTTCAAAAATTTATTTCTCAATGTAGTCTCCGTTATTTGTTACAGTTTTTGTCCATCTTCTCACAAGGGCATGTATCCCCTCACGGTAAAAATGTGTGTCCTTGTTCCTAAACCACTGGCGTACGGCGCGTTTAAGTGTCTCGGTGTCCTCAAAGTGATGTCCGCGAAGCTCTTCTTTCAGGGGTCCAAACAGATGGAAGTCAGAAGGTGCAAGATCGGGACTGTAAAAGGGATGTGGTAATAATGTCCAGCCAAATTCTGCAATCGCATCAATGGTGCGTTTAGTGGTGTGTGGCATGGCATTATCGTGCAACAGTAGTGCAGTTCTCTGATCTTTTAATGGATAAAGTCGCCGAAGACGACCTCTAAGCTTCTTCAAAGTTTCAATGTAACGGTCTGCATTCACCCTGTTTCCCTGTTCCAAGAAGTCGAGAAGAATCACGCCCTTCTCATCCAAAAACAGCCCTTCTCATCCCAAAACACGGAGGCCATAACTTTCCCTACAGATGGTGAACTTTTGAACTTCTTGTCGGCGATGTTGTGTGATGCCATTCCATTGACTGCCTCTTGGATTCTGGTTCAAAAAAATGAACCCAAGTCTCATCACCTGTCACAATATTCGATAAAAACTCTTCTCCTTCAGTTTCGTAACGGTGCAGGAGGTTGATGGCTATGGTTTTCCTTGTTTCTTTATGTCTGTCTGTCAACATTCTGGGTACCCATCGTGCACAAACTTTTGAATAACCCAGGTCTTTAATGATGTTCTGGACATTGCCTTTACTAATGGACAACATAGAAGAAAATTCATCCAATGTTACCCGACGGTCACCACGAATGATGCCATCAACTCGATGAATGTTGTGTGGAGTCACTGCGGTAGACGGACGGCCAGTCCGCTTTGCAGCCACTGAGGATTGACCTACTTCAGCTTCGTCACAACGATGTACCCAACGTCAGACAGTGCTAACATCCACTGTTGAATCTCCATAAACATTCTTCAAACGTTCGTGGATGCGAATTGGGGTCTCGCCTTCAGCATTGAGGAATTCTATGACATAACGTTGTTTTAACCGAACGTCTTTGGCAGCCATTTTTAAACTGTTACAGTGGTGCCACCTGTTACTGAAACAGGTTGGTAATGCTATACAGTGCAGAAGAGTGTTTGAGGAATCCTGCTAAATTTACAATTTGCATACCGATGCAGTATTTACATACATAAAAAATAGGAGGCATTACTTTTTGACCTTCCCTCGTAACTTTCAGTCACAAACTCTGATGTCAGTTTCTATAACATGAAATGTGTAAGTCTGTGTAACTAACTTTGATGATAGTAAAGTCTATGTAACCGAGCATGCGTTAAGTCTGTCTAACCTAGCGTGTTTACATAATAAGAATGTATATCCGTGTAACCATTATAAAATGAAAACCAGAGTAATGAACATGTTAAAAACCCAGACGTGTCACGTGAGTTGACTGGACAATTCTAGTTGAGACTATTATTTCAATGTCAAGCTTTTTCCTTTATCTGACGAAGATTTTTCCACCTCTATTGCATTAGTTGCTGATCCATATGTGTATGTACGGGTCCAGGTGTTGCTTGGGTACTGTTTATCTATGTATTTTGTGGTTAAGGCTCTTTCTGTTTCGGTCCGGCTGTTCTTTCTCTCAATACCAGGAACTTTGTCATCATCCCAGGGAGACGCTGCTGTTTCGAAACAGGCAAATAAATATACATGTGTGTATGTATGTATGTGTGTGTGTGTGTGTGTGTGTGTGTGTGTGGATGTAGATATATATATATATATATATATATATATATATATATATATATATATATATATATATATATATATATATATATATATATATATATATATATATATATATAACTAGTCTCCCTTGTCAATTATAACGCACAGAAAACTGACATTGCCACCGCCCACTCTTTATCCTACGTCTGCAACTCTTTATCAAATACGATCAAAAGAATGAGATGTTCACATTCTAATGACCATTGATGTTAAGGAACGAAAAATAATCAATGATTTTTTTTTTTAAATGACCAACTACTTTTTTTTAAAAATAAATAAATAAACCAATTAAATTTTTTTTTAAATCATCAGGAACCATTTTTTTTTTTTTTAAACGGCTAAAAATGGCTACCAACTATGATAGCGAAGACGTGGAGAGAACTTGATTTGATGGCACGTGACATGTGGTTGTTGAAGCCGTGTGTTCCTTAGGGAGCTAAAGGGTACTGGTGATGCCCCCATGTAGTTGGTGGGGGTCTCTGAGGAGATAATGAACAAATATAACTACTGCTCAATCAGGCATGTCGTAGAAGGCCACTAATATTAGGTTGTGCATGAAGCAGGCAACTTCATTATGTAAAACAAGCTGCCACTGGAACCACCACTGCAAAAAAAAAAACGTGAACGATTGGTGCAGGTTTCCTGCAAGGCAGACCAGCAGAAGTGGTAGAGGCTCCATGATCAGCAAGGAGCACAAAGAAACATGATGATGATGGCGATTGAACAAAAGAAGGAAGGAATGAACTTTTAACGATAATGAGTACGTGCACTGTGCTGAGATCCTCCTTGTGTGATCTAAGGGAGGAGATCAGAGAACTTATGAGTTGTCCGTGTACAATGAAGATGGTCGTTAAAACCAAACGATAATAAAAGTTAACAGCAGAATGTTAAAACCGTCTATGAATTATCCAAGTTAAGTAATCATCATCAAGTGTTAATGGAGCAGTCCTGGAAATGGAGCGTTGAATGGCAGAGTGAACAGAGTGCTCGCTTCTCGGTGTAAATTTAACGGGTTTGAAATCTTTGTAAGGTTACACTCCAGTCTACCCAGCTATAAATGGGCACCTGACTCTGAACTTTAGGTAGGGACGGCAAAGGCCAGGAAGAAGAGAACTAGTCACCCCATTTGTTAAAGCTGAGACCTAGTATAGTGTCTCTAACACTTCACTCATTATGTACTACGGGACAACTGTTTTATTTGACCTTTTTATTAAAAGGTCACAGCAACTTTAGCTATAGCCAATATCCAATTGTCCCACGCTGGAAAATGTTTGCAAAAATCTCGTATTATTCAGTTGAACAAACTTGCAGCTATTTCTCCTAGAAAACATGGAGGAAAATGTCCAGTAACCAATACCTCGACTTTCGTCGCTTCGACTTTCGTCGCTTCGACTTTCGTCGCTTCGCTCTTTCGTCGGTTTTCAATTCTAACCACGTTTCCAAATTTCGTCGCTCGCTTCGCTCTTTCGTCGCATTTGGTCACAACTGCGCGTCATCTTGATTCTTTCGTCGTTCAGTCTTTGAACAGAAATCGTTCGGTGTGCACTGTTTTTTTTTTTAAGTTTTCCGCATTGAATCTCTTATATTTGTCATTAAACATATTAATACTACTTATTTTTGTGATTAAAATAACAAAACTATTCATACTATATTATTTTTGTTAATATTTACTGTAAACAGTTCATAGTTATTTTAGTGATAACAGTCTAATGACAGTGTTCATATCGTGATTATAAGACGTGTACAGTTTTCATACTGTACTTTTTTGTGTGATTAGGCCTTATACAGTACTACTTATTTTTGTGCTTTAATATATTCATAATGGGTCCTAAGTGTAGTGACAAAGTTAAAAGAACCCATAAGGTTCTCAATTTGCAAGAAAAGCTTAAGCTAATCAAGCTTAATGAACAAGGCATCTTAAATGCTGAAATAGGCCGCAGGCTAGGTGTACCAAGCACTACAGTTAGCACAATTGTAAAGAACAGAGCTAAAGTGTTAGAGGAAATTAAAAACGCTACGCCAGTGCATACCAAACTTATTAGAAAGAGGCACAATTTAATTGGTGAGATGGAGAAAGTGTTAAATGTGTGGATTGAAGACCAAGTCAGCCACAACATTCCTCTAAGCCAAGATCTTATCCAGGCTAAAGCACAAACTTTATTTAATGCAATGAAGGCTGAACAAGGAGAGACATCAAGTGAAGAGACATTTGGAGCTAGCAGGGGCTGGTTTGAGAAATTTAAGAAAAGGTCAAATTTGCATAATATAGCAGTGAAGGGAGAATCAGCTAGCGCAGATACCGCAGTTGCAGGAGCTTTTCAAGTGAAGCTTGAAAAAATTATAGAAGTTGGCTACACAAAGCAGCAGATCTTCAACGTAGAATAAATTTCGACAGAAGTTCAAAAGTAAATAGTGGGCTAGAACACCAAATAGCCTGTTACAGAGAACTTCTTAGGGAAAGGAAGAAGACATCAATGAGGTAAACGTCTTTGCTCTCCTTTTTCAAGACGCAACCGCCACAACCAACTTCAGTCACCCCTCCCTTCAGATTCCGAGCCATCAACATCAGCCCCAGCTCCAGTTAGATCTCCTTCAAAGTGCCCTTCTCCTAAAAGAATTAGATTGAAATCCTCCAGTTCTGAAGATGAACCTCCTCAATTTTCTCCATCTGGTTTTCTAAGTCTAGAATCCCCCTAAATTACCAACATTCAAAACTGTACATACTGTATTTACGTTTTTTGGCGGCCCTAATGCATTTGTAAGCTAAATAAAGGCTATGCTTCGACTTTCGTCGATTTTCGACTTTCGTCATAGCTCTGGTCCCTAACCTGTCGAAAGAGTGAGGTATTGGTGTAATTGGTTCTAGTCATAAGATAAGAACCAAAAACAAAAGATAAAAAAAATTAAATACAAAATAAAAAAACTATGTAAACATATTTTTCACTTACATCTGACGCATGCTGTTGTTTTCTCGCCCCTACCCACCCCACCGCCACGATATTACCCAAATTACTGATACAACGTCAGCGAAACGAACAGATCAAGAAAACCTGCTGGTGGCAACAACAACAAAAGCGAAAGACAAATAGCACTGCATAAATTAACAGATAAATGAAGGTTGTCAGATGAGCTGCACATCTACAGTTTAGACAAACAACGATAAGGTAAAGAACAAAATAAATAAATAAGACAAAGACATTATACTGCTACAGTGTGGGAAGGATAGTGTCACCGTGGGGTTTACCCAAGCATTATTCATGCTACTGTTAAGGTGAGATAAACAGTTAGGACAGCTCACAAGAGAAAATAATGAATGAAAATAATAATATTGCTAACTGACAACGGTTCAGAATACCGGCTCATGTTAATTAATAGTGAGTGATTATCTTGAGTTGTAAACAAAAAGTTCGAGAACAAGAAAAAAGAAGGCTCGACCAATAAGTTTAAGTAAAAAGATTTGGGTCAGCGACTCAGAAGAATGGCGAGAGAAACACACCACGCGAAATGACCAGAGGTCATTAGATGACAGTGAGTCCTGAGTTGTGCTTCAGGAAGAATGTGTGATCGCTGTGCGGACAAGATGACAGATAGGTTTTATGTGAATATGTTTAGATGTCCAGCCATCACTAGCCAGTGTTATTCTATCGGGAGATAGTATTTGATTCTGTAGTTCACAGTTAAGGTGTATTTCTGAAAGGAGATCAGCGCTTTTGCTGTTTTTTTTTTTTTTTGTTGTTGTTGTTGTAAGTATTGAACTGAGATTATATTTTTGCACAGAATAGAATTTTGTTTACAGGAGAATCTTGCAGAAGCACGATTTGTCACTTCAGTATGAGTACTTTACGACTATGTACCAAGAAAACGGATGGTTATGGGCAAATAACGACTATCTGTAAAGTATCAAAAGGCTGTAAACATTTGAAGGAAACTAGAGATATTATACGTAGAAAAGCCATATTGAACAAGGTTTGAAGTATCCAGAATTGCATATGATTTTCAAGAAAAAGTGAATGTCGACTTTTATAGAAGAACTTCGGTACTTGTGTCTTTATTCACCCACAGATTAAAATTGTTGAAATTTAGAAGCTAAACGGAGCACCGTACTTTTTCTTAAATTTTTTTTCTTAAATTCGGGCGCAAAAATCTGTCTTCGCGCGGCAAATCTCTCTCACAGTTCGCCAAGAGAGATGTCGTCTTGGCTACTCGCACGATAACTGGTGCGTTCTCTCTTTCACTACGGCAATTTACTTGTGCGCTCTCTCTTCCTCTACGGCAATGTACTTGTGCGCTCTCTCTTTCTCTACGGCAATGTACTTGTGCGCTCTCTCTTTCACTACAGCAATTTATCCATCCGGTTGTGTGGCAGGACATCAAAGGGATTATTCGTCTGGTTGGGTGATGGTGGTGGTGGTAAGAGTCTCTCTTCTGTGGATTGAAGTGACGTCGATTTGTAGCAATGTAATTTATATGGTCCTGTGTAGGGAATGAAACAGCTCAATCGTTCTGTGATCTATATCGATTCGAAGTGTATGGGATTTTGCGAAGGTTGCTTACTCTATATCTTTGCAACCTGGGTTGATCTTGTATAACTAGGTTTACAGTGTTCCTCGTGGGGCTACGTTTTTCCTTAGGAGACTGTGTATTCCGATAGGCTTCTATAATGATCTCTTGATCAACCATATCTGGGTATTTAAACTGATAATCGATTTCTGGTTGTCTTCGTGTTCGATATTTGCGGGTGTTCTGATAATATTCTATGCCATCCGTGTATACCATTTCTCTTTTCGGTGCTTCCAGGTATCCTCTGGTCAATTGTTTAGCTTGTTTTGAACTCTCTGTATTTCTTCATCGGGGTATTATGGTGTGTCGAAGCACTTGCACTAAACCTTGGGGGTGGCGGGGGGTGTATTGTGTTGTCTGACGCGGGGACTGATGGGTATGGTTCTGTGAAGTGATGTTTTGTTTATGAAACCTATCTCGATAAGTTTTACCTCTAGACCTAACGTGCCATGCAGCAGAGTCAATGGGGTGGGGGGGGGTTGTATTGTGTGGTCTGATGCGGGGGCGGGGATTGATGGGTATGAGTCTCGCCTGCATTATGTCGGTCAGTGTTACCTTGTTTAGTTTTGTAGGTGTCTCGTATGGAGGATGATTGTACTTGAGCTATGATAGCACCTCTAGCAATGGTTGTCGTTTTACCAGATGTGTTGACTATCATAACCGGGAAGTCTCTGTTTGTTGTGACTTCTGCTATTCCTTCCTTGTAAAATATTGACACAATCAGAGCCGGATTAACGCAGTAGCAAAAGTAGCAAATGCTACGAGCCCCGCGCTTTTTGGGGCCCCGCGCCAATAAATATGTACATAATTTTTTGGTCATCTTCTAATACGAGCGTTAAACCAATGATCTTGTGATTTATGCCATCTTTAGCGCCTTTTCATTTGGTGTCACGAAATTGTGAGAGAAAGAGCATAAGAGGGTGACTTAGTGTGACTCTTCATTATTTTTATCTTAACTGTTTGCGGACGGAAGCAGTCATTTTCTTTGGATTTGTTGAAAGCCTGTACACCTTCTTTTCTGCTTCTACCTACCGGTGGAGTCTCCTTCCTGTATCATACAGCTGGTCTTACTGTAGTGAAGTCTGTAACACTTCACTCCCCTGCATTATAAAGCTGGTCTTACTGTAGTGAAGTCTCTAACACTTCACTCCAATGCATCATAAAGCTGGTCTTACTGTAGTGAAGACTCTAACACTTCACTCCCCTGTATAATACAGCTACATTCATGTGCCTTGCTGCCACCCCTACCTGCCAAATGCATAATAGACTAACCCGCGCTTATCCTGCCACCCCTACCTGCGAATTACTAAATAGACTAACCCCGCGCAGGCAAATGTACGGAACCCGGTGTGGTCATTGAATTTCAGAATGGGTGAACAAAGACACAAGAACCATAGGAGCAGTTATAGAGACCTCTCTGGCCAGTTCGTCGAGGAAGATATTTAAGTAACCAATAAAGTATGGAATGCTAATAAAGAGCATTGGTATATGAGGAAATAGGAGCAGGTTTTGGGAAGACTAAGGTAGTCTACGGAGAAAAGAATAAGTTAAGGAGGAATACGGAAGTTTACGAGACATAGAATTCATGTATGAGTTAACCTGAAGTACCAAAGACCCAGTAAAGGCTTCTATGAGAACTCTATCATTTGAATGACCCATTTTACTTGTTGTTTTATTAAGTTATTAAAAGTTTGTTTGAAGGAACAGAATGAATTTGATTCCATCTTTATGAGTTGCTGATCGTATGCCATGTACATTTAAACTACCACTATACGAAGTCACTATTAACATCAAAGAAGGAACTGAACGAACCTGAAGTATACAAGAAAAGGATTAGAGTATCATCCAGGAATTTACACCTCAACTAAATAACTTGGAAGATAAAAGAAAGAAGATAAAAAGAGAAGTTGTAAACTTAAATCATATCACTAGGCCTGCCATCTGCCACCTAGTGAGATAACACACAGTAACCAGTAACAGCAGCGCGGTCACAATAGGAACTAATAACAAGCAGTGACGAATACATTTCCAACTAGACAAAAACAGAAATATAACAGCATAACATAGATTATGAGTGATCGTCTGCCTCAATTTGTGAAACCAGCTGGGTGAGCAAAAATCTGTTCTTTCTCTCAGATAACAATGTCTCTTTCTGGTACCAACATCATCGTCTGGTTGACTGCCCACAGAGTATAGAATTATCACTGTAATTACCATTGCTGGAAGCCTGTGCCCAGGCAGTCCCGTGTACTGTAGCAGTTGTTTCTGTAGCAATTTATTTGAAATGAATAGGTTGTCATCTTCAAACACAACCTCATATTAGTGGCCTTGTTTGACATGATGAGGTTGTCATCTTCAAACACAACCTCAAATTAGTGGCCTTGTTTGACATGAAGAGGTTGTCATCTTCAAACACAACCTCAAATTAGTGGCCTTGTTTGACATGATGAGGTTGTCATCTTAAAACATCTCATATTGGTGGCCTTGTTTGACATGAAGAGGTTGTCATCTTCAAACACAACCTCATATTAGTGGCCTTGTTTGACATGATGAGGTTGTCATCTTCAAACACAACCTCATATTAGTGGCCTTGTTTGACATGATGAGGTTGCCAGTCCCATGCACAACCTCATATTAGTCGCCATCATATGATAGGTCTAAGGCAACAGTTGTACTATTCTACTGTTGTGTCCTCCTATAAAGTAAGAACAAGATCACTGGGAGCCAGTCATAGTTGTAGTTTACCAACAGAATATTGAGAGTTCACAGTCAGCTGTGGTTTACCAACAGAATATTGAGAATTCAGACAGTTGTGGTTTACCAACATAATAAAGCTGGTGTCGCTTTCGGCCCGTCCCGTCCGACTAGGAGAACGTCTTGTCGGCAGGCGGCCAGTGGTTCTCGCAAGAATAAAATCGCCGGGGCCGCCGGGATCCGCTCTGCACAGAGCGCTGTCTCCCTCCCCGCGCGAGCGACGAAATGGTCGAAGACGCACGTCTGTTCGGACAGTTATCTGGTTGATCCTGCCAGTAGTCATATGCTTGTCTCAAAGATTAAGCCATGCATGTCCAAGTTCACACTGTCTCACGGTGAAACCGCGAATGGCTCATTAAATCAGTCGAGGTTCCTTAGATGACACGATCCTACTTGGATAACTGTGGCAATTCTAGAGCTAATACATGCTTACACGAGGGCAAGTTCCGTATCCTACTAGCGACAGGCGGTTGCTACTGGTGTCAGACTGTAACGGCTAGACCGTTCCTCTGACGTCCAGGCCGGGTCTTGCTGCATGGGCAACAGCTCGATCTACAATTGCCCAACCTCGTGCCACCGAAAGTTATTTCGGGAGGTACGCTCCTATTGGTCAGTAATGACTGAAAGGGAAGATAGATTGAGAATTCACAGACAGTTGTGGTTTACCAACAGAATATTGAGAATTCACAGACAGTTGTGGTTTAACAACAGAATATTGAGAATTCACAGACAGTTGTGGTTTAACAACAGAATATTGAGAATTCGCAGACAGTTGTGGTTTAACAACAAACTATTGAGAATTCAGTCAGTTGTGGTTTAACAACAGAATATTGAGAATTCACAGACAGTTGTGGTTTACCAACATAATATTGAGAGTTCACAGACAGTTGTGGTTTAACAACATAATATTGAGAATTCACAGACAGTTGTGGTTTTACAACAGAATATTGAGAATTCACAGACTGTTGTGGTTTAACAACAGAATATTGAGAATTCAAAGACATTTGTGGTTTAACAACAGAATATTGAGAATTTACAGACAGTTGTATGAATAAAGCGAGAACAGCTGAAGTCTTCACAGTACAGCACAAACACCAAATTAAGACTGTATGGGAGCTGTGTACTTTCTGTGCTTCTCTATGGTGCGGAATGCTGGAGAGTAACAGAGAAGGAAATGTCGAAACTGTCCTCCTTCCACACAATCTGCTTAAGGATAATTCTCTGAATCTTTTAGCCGAATACCATCAGCAACCAAGAATTACTTATTCGGAGTAACCAGGAGGACATGCACACCATCATAGCTGGAAGACGCTGGAGTTGGGTTGGCCACGTCTTCAGAAGGGACCCTGATTCCATTACAAGAACAGCAATGCTATGGACCCCCGAAGGAAAGCGAAAGAGAGGCCGACCAAAAACAACTTGGCGGAGAACTGTGGAGGCCGAGATGCAAAGAATGAACCAGAGTTGGGGCACTGTACGAAGGATGGTCGCCGACCGAACAAAGTGGAGTCAATTTGTTACTGCCCTACAAGACGCCACCAGGCGTGATGGCCACTGACTGCTTTGACAGTTGGCGCTATGGATCAAAGAAGAAGAAGACAGACAGATGTGGTTTAACAACATAAAATTGAGAATTCACAGAAATTGTGGTTTAACAACAGAATATTGAGAATTCACAGGCAGTTACGGTAATAAGAAGGATGCATGTCTAAAAAAGCTTACTAGGTGTAACAGGAGTGATGCCAACATTTTTGGGGCATACTATGAGAGGGATACATTGTAACAACAGCCAAAATTGACGGGAAATAGAGATAACCGTCGACTAATGGGAAGGCAAACCGTAAACAAGTAATTTTTACATTTGCACATTTTTTTGGCTTTATAAATACACTTCTGAAGTAGAATATCATTTAATGGTACATTCTCACATATAGAATACCATAAGATAATACTAAGTAAGGACGATACAAACTTATGTACGAGGGGCGTTCAGAAAGTAATGCACCACATCGTTTTTCTCAGGAGCTGTTTGTTCAAAAAGCATGAAATTTATACACAATATACATGGATATGTCATGTAAACATCGGTATTATTCAACATAATCCCCATCAACTTGTACGGCTTTCTGCCAGCGCGAAACAAGTGCATGTATTCCTAGCCCGTACCAGATTTTGTCTTGATCATGTAGCCGTTTCTTCGCTGCATGAATCACTCCTTCATCATCTTCAAACCTTGTCCCACGGAGTGCATCTTTAAGTGGACCAAATAGATGAAAATCAGAGGGTGCCAAATCTGGACTGTAGGGTGGATGGGGTAGTACAGTCCAACCCAATTCGGTGATTGCTTCCCGTGTTGCCAGACTTGTGTAAGGGAGCGCATTGTCGTGAAGGAGAAGCAGGTCTGCTGGATTCTTGTGCGGCCGAACTCTACGAAAACGTTGATTTAGTTTTTTCAATGTCTTAATGTAAGCTTGCGAATTGATTGTCTCTCCTCTTGGCATAACGTCCACAAGAATCACACCTTCAATGTCCCAAAAGACAGTGATCATGACCTTTCCAGCTGAAGGAATTGTCTTGAATTTCTTTCTTCCTGGTGATTGCGGATGATGCCACTCCATTGACTGTCTTTTTGTCTCAGGTTCAAAATGATGTGCCCAGGTTTCGTTACCTGTAACGATCTTAGCCAAAACGTTCTCTCCGTCAGCATTGAAACGCTCCATCAATTCAGAAGAAATTGCTTTCCTTTGCAATCGGTGGTCATTTGTAAGAGTTCGAGGAACCCATCTTGCGCAAACCTTAGAAAATCCGAGTTTTTATAACTGCATTTGCACCACCAATGCTGACTGACAGCTGTAAGGCCAATTGTTGAGTAGTGATTCGCCTATCAGTAAGAATAATGCCCTCAGCGCATTTCAACATTTCTGCGGTGGTGGCTGTGGCAGGACGTCCACAGCGCGACCGATCAAGCAGCTCCGTATCTCCACTTCCTGGTTCTTTGATTCTCTGAACCCAGCGACTGACTGTACTCCTGTCGACTGCAAAACTTCCATACACATCACATAGACGCTTGTGAATGTTCACAACAGTTTCCTTCTCTGCAACGAGAAATTCTATCACAATTCGCTGTTTATAACGCAAGTTGCTAACACGCTCCATTTCAACGGTTTAGGGCAGCCATATTATTTGGCCGGTTGCAATGCAACTTAGTGCACACAATTGGCACAATTTCATGCTTCTATCTTCATTATTAGCTGAGAAAAATGATGTGGTGCATTATTTTCTGAACGCCCCTCGTACATAAAAAAGGCAAGAATTTCTACATGGAATAAATAGGATAGGAAAAAAGAAGCTGGTGTACAATTGAGATATGTACTAGCAGAGGTTGCTGCTGAATGTGGAGGGTAGATAGTCGCTGTTGACTTTTCTTATTTGTGCACCATGCTAACTGGCAAAGGTAACCATCTCTCTCCAAAACTTCCCTTTCCCGATGCTGTTTATCAATTCTACTGCTGCATATTTCAATGCCATGATGTTAAAGACAGATATCATCGCCTATGCCAGTCGACACGAAACTTAACAAAAGAAAAACAACAAATGCTTCCACTTATTAATAAATCAAGAGGACACATTAACACAAGTAAACAGACAGACAACTGGAAATAACATCAAAGATCCTTTTACAGCAAGCGATCCCAACCTGTTGTCTCATAACAAACAAACACAAAAGTACACCACTCCAACCAGGTATCTAAAATAAATTGCTACAGAAGTATCAAGGACAATTTCCAGACCCCTGTAGGCGTAGTTGGAATATAAGAGTATTTATTTCCGCAATGCGTGCTATGAGTCATTTGTCGAAATGACAAGCCCTCCGTATTGCAACGTTCGATGAAAGCAAATATTCTTGTAGTTCATTGTTTTACAAAAAATAAATCAAACACAAAAATAAAATTCTATGTAATAGTTACCAATCTGATTACTGTAAAGCCGACAGTTATCTCATTACAACCCGTTTACATTTTACAGCATGCAAAAGATAGTGATGTCTCGATTTACAATGGACATCAGCATTTCTGGCACTCAGAAAACGGATTTAAAATTGGAATATGGAGTACGGGGACAGTCATGTAGATAAGGGCGTTGACTGACACATTAATTCACAGAGTAACAGAGATGGCATCTATTAATACCACCCCCGTGTCAAAATGGAACTGGTCAAATGTGAAACTGAATGTCTTCAAATCACGTAGCATGTCAAGAATATTTATTCTGGGCACTGAATATTTTCCGAAAGAGTAACGAAACATTTTCAAGATTGCTCTTCCGAAAATGTCAAATATGTTTAATACAACGATTACACAACAACATTCGTCTCAATAACTTTCCACATAGCTAAAGCACATCTTCTAGTAAAACAACATACACTTATATAAAAATTGTTACTCTACAAACCATTATATACACCATCTACTCATTGTCTAGCAACTATCAGTTTATCATCTAGCCTTTCTCCAAATGCTGTTAAGTATTTACTTCTAGTCTTTCCCCACATACATAAAGCATAGCATCTAATCTTTCTTCACACACTGTTATCATCTATTTTTCCCCACATAATGTTAAGTATATCATCCAGTCTTTCTTGACACACAGTGTCAAATATAACTACCCATGTTCCTCAGTGTCAAATAACTCTCCATGCTCCTCACAGTGACAAATAACACTCCATGCTCCTCACAGTGACAAATAACTCTCCACGCTCCTCACAGTGACAAATAACTCTCCATGCTCCTCACAGTGACAAATAACTCTCCACGCTCCTCACAGTGACAAATAACTCTCCACGCTCCTCACAGTGACAAATAACTCTCCACGCTCCTCACAGTGACAAATAACTCTCCATGCTCCTCACAGTGACAAATAACTCTCCATGCTCCTCACAGTGACAAATAACTCTCCACGCTCCTGTGGTGGGTTTAGATGTTAATTATTAAGTGTCTACAGAGTGAGGTCAAGCTATGTAAGTCCCTGAGTCTAATAGTTGAAAATGTTGAGTTCTCAGGGTACCTAACTGCTACCACCCTATGATCTCACCCTGTGTATATTTTTGGTTCTATTTTATTTTATTATAAGGCTAGGTGTCTAGGATAATGCAAGTGTGATGTATGATGATACTTTAAACAAACACAACTGTAACTCAATGTAATAACTCAAGTAAGACAGTGGTTAAAGTTTTAAAGTTAATGTACAATTTAATTTCCTGAACCTTGAATTCTTTTGGCACAGGAAAGTTCAACTCAAAAAAAATGTGTATATATATATATATATATATATATATATATATATATATATATATATATATATATATATATATATATATATATATATATATATATATATATATATATATACATACATATACACACACACAACTTTTAAAAACATATGAGGGACATCTTGTCCTTTAAATTATTAACTAAAATGTTCCTATACTGGTCTTCCCTGCTGACGAAATAGTGTCTTATACAATGTCACTAATGGGAGAGACGGGTCTTCTCATCATTTCACACGAACAGTTAATTGTCCTAATGGTGGAGAATATATTTAATGAAATCCCAGGTGCCCGCAACTATAGGGCTTAACTTTGTTTCCAGTTGAAAGTAGTTGACTGGTGTAAAACTTCACACTCGTTCACAACAGGGTAGTCTGGAGGCAGCAGCCACAGCTTTGGTTTTTGAAATGTAAACACCAGGCAGGTTGCCTCGTGTACTGCAGCTCCAGGTATTTGACTCAGTTTGAAATAGGTGATTCAACCCTGTAACAATACGAATAAGCCTCCCTAAATACACCATATATTTTCTCCACAACCAACAACTCACATCATTATTAACCATTCATGGTGATCAGCAACATAGGCTAATCAATAGCTACCGTCTCTTAAGTTATGTGACTGCTTCCTGCTCAGTGGGTACCTTCTCCTTCCCACATGCTTCAACGCCTCTGTCACCTAAATCTTTAGTTATTTTCTATTTCATCAGCTGGGGTACACTCTGTTCTGTTTCTTTTTTAATAATGTGTTACTTCTGGCAGTATGACATCTTATTAATTTTTTTCTAATGTTTATTAGAACATTGTGGCCTGTAGAAAACTGCCAGTGGCTTTCTGGTCTTATAGTCAAAATATTTTGTTATGCATGGCAATAATCAAACACAATTTACTTTTTTTTTTTCTGCTTCAAAAGTCTGCTTAGGCATGCATCTGCTCCCTTAGGATGTCATAAGCTTCCACAATAGCAATGTCGCACAACACAAAATTTGTGTTAGCCTCTACACATTAATAAGAATATTAATAAATCATTTCTCTTACCACAATCAATGAAATATGTTACACAATACACAAGATGACTAGCAGAATAATAGCACAAGTTAAACTGCCGTTGTCCAGAAGGCAAAACATTCAGGCAAGCTCCCCTTCTGATCTCATCTTAGCACTGCGAATATAAATTTTCAAATGGCGTTCTAGCCTTGTATTCTTTTCCTATTATCAATCTTGCCAGCCAATGGAACAACGCGTCCAGAATTTGACTCTTTTTGAAAACCCCAAACATTTTGGGTGTTTATCAATGCGTTGGCCAGTTTGATTTTAATATTACTGTGTAAGGATATGTTTCGCGTTAGCGGGCAAGTCTTCTGTGACATCTCCCCTTTCCTAACTAGCCTTACCCAATCAAATCAAGTCAAACGGATTTGATTTTTTGGGCGAAGATTTTCAAAACTGAGCAAGGTTATCAGTGAGTCTGTCGGTCTGTCTCAATTTTTATTTCTACCATATCTCTGTTATTACTTGGGCGATTTTAAATATTCAAAATGATTATTGATCAGACTACTGTCATCTATCCCTCTAGATAGGTGTTACTTTCTTCTTTATCTTTGTTTTCATCTTTGTACTTTTCCTTTTTATTATGGGACTCTTTTCATTAAGATACCATATTAGGAAATACTTGCTCTAAATCCAGATAAGTTACTATATGATGTTATTTTAAACAATATTGCTCTACTGTCAAAGCATATCTTTTATTTACTCTCTTTCGTTTTATGAAGAAATAAATATTCTAAGTTTTCCTTTCCTACCCCTTTCTCTCCATGCACAAATTCGGTCTTTTAGTTTCAGTATCGCTAGGCTAGATTTTTTTCTTTCAAATCCCCCCTGTCCCGATCTCAAGGCGAGGTAAAATTTTTGGGTTCGTCGCCAACTGTCTAACGTTAGTTTTAAATATTAGGACGGGTAACAAAAAGCGTGTGGTTTTAAGGGGTGGGTATCATTCGCATGGCGTCAATACTTTCAAATCTAGCGCGAATCGCTGGCGATAAGTGATGGCTTCGGCAAATTTCAAATATTGTGTCCCATTCTTTGCTGCAGTTTGCCCCTGTTCTGGAAAATGATCAAGTAGTGGGGCTTTAGGGTGAAAATTTTATGTTTAATTCTTAGCTGCACTTTGCCCCTGTTCTGGAAAATGTTCAAGTATAATAGTAGTAGTATTTATAGGCGGTTATTAGATTCAGGATTTGAGCGGGGGGTTCAAACTGAGTGACTTTATCACAGCTCCTCACAGTGACAAATAACTCTCCATGCTCCTCACAGTGACAAATAACTCTCCATGCTCCTCACAGTGACAAATAACTCTCATTTAAACAAATAAACAACGAAACACTATTTCAGTGGTGCCTAGCTGGCAGAGAGTGTGACCGGTAGCTTGGGATTTTAAGAATGAAAGAGATTACATAAAAATGGTTTAAGAAAGTTAAATAGAGTTGTTAATAGACTATATGTCTTTGTTAAGGGGAAGTGAAATGAGCGGAGGAGTGTTTTGAGGGAAGGGAGGTAACTCCGTGGGTCCCCTTTTGGGAGATGTAGCTTGGTGTTTTGGTTTCGTATTTCATGTGAGTTCTAAATTATGGTGTGACTGATTTGCATGGTAATGTTTTGGTAGTGAGATTAAAGAAGATTGTATGGGTTTTGAGTTTAATCAGCAAAGGGAGATGACTTTAAATTACGTCCCTTGAAAGGTTTTGGTGAGCGATACAAAAATAAACACGCACGAGAAAGTGTTGCAAGGGTGAACACATTTTTAGCAGAGAACGGGGGAATGTTAAATCGGGAGAAAGATTAAGAAATCTGATTTTTAGAACGCGCTTAGCGTAGGATAGCAATGTTTGCTATGTATTAAAGTTGTGTAGTGGCGAGCGATGTTTTGATGGTTCATATTTCTGGCAAACAAGCCACTGAAGGTTGTTGGTTGCTGTGGTCACAGTATTGTATCAAATTATTTTGCCGAACCAACAAGACGCTCAAACGCCACCTTTAATAGATGATAGATAAAGACAAGAAAGACAACGTCGCCAGTTCAAGATTGTGTTAACAATTTGTCAAGACTACAAGACGAACAGTATGTTGTGTTAGATGCAGAGACAATAGACAGTAGCTAAGTGCAGCGTAGAACAAGTGACTATTGATACAAATAAACAGCCCTGGTGGTTAGACAGACCAGTCTTATATCAAAGATACTCGTATATCAATTAGTTTCACCAGTCCTACGGGCCTTATCAAGGGTTAGGAAACCAGAAGAACAGAACAGTAAATGAGCTAGTAATCTTAGAGACAGAGTCAGACTAGATATAAGAAAAAAAATGATGGAGCGAGAGAAGATTTATTTCAAAAGTTGCCTATGAACATTGTTATTATGGAAGATGACCCGCCTCAGAGGAGAGGTTGTGCATGAATTATGATTTCAGCGGATTTGATGACTAGCTGTAAATAAACATCATCTTTGTTGTTCCCCACTGTTTGAGTGCAGCACTTTTCGCCAGATGTTCTCCATCCCATCATCTGTCTGTAATGTGATGTTATATCGTCAAGATCGGTTTTAACATAGCATCGTCAACACCTAGCTGCCTACTGCGGGACAGTGAGACGAGTCCCACTATATGACAAGTACCATCAACACAAACATCATCCGCTGTACGGCCACAAGAGCATAGTTAACGATTCGTTCCCGTAGCTAGGTGGTGGTGGCGTTCGGAAGGTCCTGAGTTCGATTCCTGGTAATCCTATCACTTCTGTTGTTTTTCTGTAGTCTAGTTTTCTACTTCTTTATTTCTCACGAGTGTCTGAAACATACCTTTATGTGTTATTTATTTCTTTATTTACTGTTAACAGGCCTCGGGTTTCCCTCATTTGTTTAAACGTGTATACAATACCAAACCTGCCCTCTGTCCTGTACTATTCTCATTCTTCTATCAATTACTAAACACCGTGTTCAGGTCTTTGTCTTGTGTAATCTGGCCTATACTGTTAAATAGGAGTACTGCAGAAGTGATTGCGTCCATAATTAGTCTGGATTGTCTTTAGGTACATATCCGGGTTACGAAGAGAGATCGTGCTAATGACCTCTATCAACTATTTATCTAGCTAGGCGGTGGTGTCGTTCGGAAGGTCCTGCGTTCAATTCCTAGTAAGCCTATCACTTCTGTTGTCTAGTCAGCTACGAGTGCCTGAAACATACCTTTGTGTGTTATTTATTTATTTACATCTCTCCTCACTTTGTCAAATACATCTTTCTACAATCCTCACACACAGTGAGGAAATCATTTATGCATGGACTGTTTTCCTGTGGTGCACGAGTAAAAGATTCACATACATAAGACCTATTACTCTTGCAAGAATATACAGTTTCGTATTTTAATTTCTACATGCACAATAAAATTAATTCACTATTAAGTACAATAATAATAATAATCATAGTCCATTCAGTCATAACTGACTATGGGAATGTGCCCCTGAGGTGACAGCCGTCAGCTGCTTATTTTCCTGGTGTTCCTTTTGACGCTTTCTCCTCTCTTCTGCTTGTTGTGTGAGCTTCTTTTCGCCCAATCTGAGGTGGTGCCGCAGATAGCATCGCCACTTGGTGCGATCGGCAGCTTCATCCTCCCAGGTTGATGTATTTATGTCCAGTGCCCTCATGTCTCTCTTGCACACATCTTTGAATCTCAGCTGCGGTCACCCAACTGTTCTTTTGCCATCTGCCAGTTGTCCGTAGAAGATATCTTTAGGGATGCGACCATCTTCCATGCGGCAGACATGGCCAAGCCAGCGTAGTCTGCGCTGTGTAAGCAGTGTATATATGCTTTGAAGGCCAGCACGTGACAACACCTTGACATTTGTCACTTTATCTTTCCACGAAATGCCAACAATGTGGCGTAGACACTGTAGATGGAAGGTATTGAGCCTTCTTTCTTGCTTAGCTACTTCCCGTGTTTTGCCGACACCTATAGGGTGAAGCTGGAGTGTCCTCTCCAGGGCGCAAGCTTGGGCACAGTTATATGGAGATCAAGCTGTTGCCCATGCAGCATGTTCCTCCTCTCCACGCAGCCGGTAGATCCAAAGGAACGATAGTAGCTGATGCAGTTTGGTACCAGCCACGTCGCAGTTGTACAACTGTACATTATTTGAGCACTGTGCACAAAACAACCACATAAACCATAACCGTAATGTACCCCATTCACCCACACTAGCTACTTGTAGATTCAGGTCTAGCATATACTCAAGTCTCAGGCTGCTTCACTTTAAACCCTGTTCAGCTTGCATTTTATACTTCTATTTTGGATAATAACATTCTGCTAACATTCTCTCTTCCCTACCCCTTCCCCAAAAACCTGTCATTCAGTTTCAACACGTTACGGCACAGACAAAAGTTTTGGTCATGTCATAAAAAGGGAAAAGGAGAACCTAATATCAAATAGTAAAATTGCTCCTTTACACCAGAACCATACAATCTAACAATTGTTAATCAGATAATTTACACTAGAACCATACAATCTAAAAAAACCTAGTTAATCAGATGGATGGGTTTGAAAAAAAATCGAAAAAAGGTGATTCGTCTTACGAGGACTCGTAAGACGAATCACCTTTTTTTTGTTTTTTTTTTTCGATTTTTTTTCAAACCCATCCATCGTATTCCACGTCTTACCGCAGTTCCCCTCCACTTCCTAGTTAATCAGACTAGTTTATCAGATAATTCAACTAGAACCATATTATCTAACAGCAACTAGTAACTCAATTCCCTTACAATCTAATAGCAACTAGTTACTCAATTCTCATACAATATAGCAGCAACTAGTAACTAAATTCAAATACAATCCAACAGCAACTAGTAACTCAATTCCTATACAATATAACAGCAACTAGTAACTCAATTCCCATACAATATAACAGCAACTAGTAACTCAATTCCCATACAATATAACAGCAACTAGTAACGCAATTCCCATACAATTTAACAGCAACTAATAACTCAATTCTAATACAATCTAACTGCAACTAGTAACTCAATTCCCATACAATTTAACTGCAACTAGTAACTCAATTCCTATACAAACAATAACAGCAACTAGTAACTCAATTCCCATACAATCTAACAGCAACTAGTAACTCAGTTTCTTTATAATCTAACAGCAACTAGTAACTCCGTTCTTTTACAATCTAACAGCAACTAGTAGTATCTCAGTTCCTTTACAATCTAACAGCAACTAGTAACTCAGTTCCTTTACAATCTAACAACAACTAGTAACTCAGTTCCCATACAATCTAACAGCAACTAGTAACTCAGCAACTAGTAACTCAGTTCCTTTACAATCTACCAGTATTTAGTAACTTAGTTCCTTTACAATCTAACAACTAGTAACGCAGTTCCCTTACATCACAACAACACAATCTAACAACTAATAACTCAGTTCTCTTACACCACAGCGACACAATCTAACAACAACTAATAAATCAGTTCCCTTATACCAGAGCCACACAATCTAACAACAGCTAATAACTCAGTTCCCTTACACCATAACCTTACAATAACTAATAACTCAGTTCCCTTACACCAGACCCCACACAATCTAACAACAACTAATAACTCAGTTCCCCTTTCACCACAACCTTACAATCTAACAACAACTGATAACTCAGTTCCCTTACACCAGAGCCACACAATCTAACAATAATTAATAACTCAGTTCCCTTAAACCCGAACTTTGTCTAAATACAATTATCTCCCCTTCAATGTTGCAATTTGTGCCCCCCAAAATAAAGTATATAAAAAACTAGTCTGGACTTTTCCATCTACCTCTTGACCTATTCATAGCTCTTTGACTTTTTTTCTCCTACTCATAAACCCCTCTTATCATCTTTCCACCTTGAAACGGTCATGGCCTTTAAATTACCCACAAATGTCGTACTTACCAAGTACACTGTACGGATGTGATGGGTTCACTAGGACATTCTCTCTTATTGCTGCACCTGGTTTAAGAGATGTCGGGCGTGCTGCCAGTTGCTGTTGATGATCTCCACCTGCACTATCGCCAGCACCACCGCCAACATCTCCATCTGAACCACCCACATTCCCATCATCAAAGCTCCCTGTGCTGGGAGTGCAGGCGCCATCTGAGACAGGGAGCGAAGATGTACGAAGAAAGGTCTGTATGTGGTTACGGTGTGTGATCTGTTGTGTCAGAAGACGGTCAAGAGACTCCTTAATCTCCTCTTCTAGTGGAAGGGTTGGCAATGACCTTGATGCCCCTGTAGTAGTAGCAGAAATAAATATGTATGTATGTGTGTGAGTGTATATATATATATGGTTCAATAATTATGGTATAAATGAAAAAAGAGAAGAGTATGGCTGAGTAAAAATGTCAATTCACACATCAAATACCACAGAAAAAATTACCTGGTGAGGTTTGACAAATGACAATGAAAAAAAAAAATAAACATCAGTTAAAACAACACACTGAAGCCGGGCTTTTCAAACAGCAGCTCAAAGGGGTACTTTACCTGTATTTTGCTGCAGATTTGAACTGGGCCAATCGCTATCAAAATTCCGCTGGGGAAGAAAACCTCGCTGAACTTTCATCATTTCTTCTGTTTCTTTCAAGAAGTTTATCTCATTCTCTGAAAAAGAAAATTGTGAAGGAAAAGAGCGCTAACAACTGCATTTTATACTGGGAAACTGTCTTGTGATTTTAAGCTCAAACTTAAAAAAGTATGAATATAAACTTGGTGAATTAAAATGGGGTGGGGGGTGGGGTGGGAAAGAATACTTGAAACATGCTTCATGCATAAACCTCTCTCTCTCTCTATTTTACACTCCATGTTGTTGTTGTTGTTTAACTAGAGCTGCTGAGCTTCTCGCTCTTTAGCAGTCAATACCAAGCTGAAGACTCCTTGGTATTATCTACACTGTAGATCTAGGCTTTTCTTGTGGCTTTTCTGTCATTCCGAAACGTGTTGAGTTGAAGTCATGAGCTCCAATTTCTCCAGCTTGGCTTGCATTTAAAGGATCATCACATCTGGTCCCAAGCTAGCAAGTAAGAAGTGCGTGGCATACTGTGCAGTCCTCGCCATCCAAGGGTCTCTCCAACTATGCAGAGCTAATATACTGTACTCTGGTTCTGGGCTCTTCCAGGGAATTATCACGTTCTCATACGTCATGAGACAAAATGTCACGTCCTCATACCTGTCAACCTCCTGAGACAAAAAACTGTACCCCGGACCAGTAAAATCCTTACAAACACCACAAAAACCTTACAAAAAATGCATTAATATATTTAACGCGATGCGGTTTTAAAAAGACAAATGACATATACTAATTAGTTTAACATTTGAAATAGTGCGATATAAAACAAACTAATAAAGTCTCATGCTGTTCTTTATATGTATTAGAAATACTGCAAGTGATAATCATTTAAAATGTAAGTTATATCCCATAAAACTATCACAGCCTTCATAACATGGTTGTGTTAGTTTTGTAAAATGCACCAGAAAATCAATAACTTTATAACAGAAGTCAAATTATAACGGTGGTGATATATATATATATTCAAACGGTCCTTATTATGCTAGTTTTAAATTAAAGATTTCATTCCGTGCATAAAATACTGCTACTACTACTACGACCTATGAACTTTCGTTTCTGAAATCTTTATTTAGGCTGTACCAAACAGATGGGAGCCCATATCAGTAAGGAATCAGCCATTGGTACAGACAGATACCTTCACATACCTAGGAAGCATAGTAACACCAGATGGTGGGGCAGGCAAAGACATCAACATCAGAATGAATAAGGCAAGAATAGCCTTCTTTAGCCTAAATAACATCTGGAAGTCCTCCCAATACAGCACAAGCACAAAATTAAGATTATACCAGAGTTGCGTGCTTTCTGTGCTTCTCTATGGTGCGGAATGCTGGAGAGTCACAGAGAAGGAAATGTCAAAATTGTCCTCTTTTCACACAACATGCCTAAGAAAAATTCACCGCATCTTTTGGCCGAATACCATCACCAACCAAGATCTGCTTACTCGTAGCAAGCAAGAGGACATGCACACCATCATAGCTGGCAGACGCTGGAGCTGGGTTGGTCATGTCCTCAGAAGAGACCCCGATGCCATCACAAGAACAGCTATGCTTTGGACCCCTGAAGGAAAGCGAAAGAGAGGCCGACCAAAAACAACTTGGCGGAGGACTGTGGAGGCTGAGATGCAAAGAATGAACCAAGAGTTGGGGCACTGTACGAAGGATGGTCACCGACCGTGCAAAGTGGAATCAGTTTGTTGTTGCCCTACAAGACGCCACTAGGCGTGATGGCCACTGACTGCTTTGACGGTCGGTGGCTAAGGATCGAAGAAGAAGAAACAGATGGCCCACTGTCTTTCATTTAAACCAAATTTACAGACACAGTAAAAAGGAAAAGGGTCGGGAATGTAAAGGGTTAGGTTTAGGAATCATAAACCTAACTCTGTAACCTAACTATAATTCTGACGTTAAAAACATATTTCAATAGCCCCGAATATTTCGTCCACTGTGCTTTATTTCCACCAAAAAAGGTAAAGTACACATTTCTCACCGTTTGGTTCAACAACAAAAATAATAATCGTATATACAGCTTTTTCACGCGTAAGAACGTGCACAAACACCCAGACAGTGCTAATATAATAATAAAAATGAATTAAATCATGTTAAAAAACCAAACAACGCAGTAATAACATACGATAATTGCACACTTGCTCCCGCGTAATCGACTTTGCTAACTAAACTATCCACATATCAAGTAAACCAGGGATATAACACGTGAGAAACTGATAGGGAACAGTAGTAACTATACCCCATATTCCCGATATGACTCAATGGGCATGTAATGGGATCCTTTACCTTCTTTACCTACGTGGGAAACTGAGTTTCAGGGTGAACATGACAGACGAAAAATGACTTTTGTTCCCGCACTGAACAAATGTATAAGTAATCATACACAGCGTATTAAAACAATGTAAACTGGTCTATTTCACTGGGATATTAAGATCATTTTGATATCCCCAGGAAATGACGAACAAAAGGTTGAGAATTAGACACGCAGACCTGTCTACACTTCATTTCTCTCAACTACTAGACTGTATCCATTAATTCTCACTGTACTTGAAGTATTTATTTAAAGGAACTCAACATTACAAAAGTAATATAACAACATAGTCACTTTTATGGTATATATTCGTAATCAAGAAAATAGGGTGTGCTAAAAAAGCTAAATTCATCAAACCCTATCCTCGGTATATTAGACAATAATTTGGAAACAGTCACTATATACAGGGCTATATACTCAGCCCGCATGACGTTATTTGAAAAAAAATATGTGATTGTATGATAGAGGATGTTACAATAAACATCTATCTGCATGCAATTTATGGAATGGCACTTCCAGCTTCATCAATATGTGTTGGTGTTGTTAATAATTTTTCCCGCCCCAGGCGACCTATGTCTTTACTGACTGTGTGTGGTACACCACTGAGTGGAGACCTCCCAGTACCAAAGACTGCTGTGCCTGTCTTCAGATTTGCTCCTTTCCTCAGACCTACGGGTCCTGAGAGTTCCTCTATAAATGCCTTTGTGCAGATGAGGAAGGACATCCCTCGAAACCTTCGGGTATATGAGGCTCTGTCCATTTTGGCTGGAATGACGTCTCGATAGTTCGGAGGTTTTATAGCGTATATGAGTACACTTGAGGGCAAGTCCGGGCACAATGGGCTAATCACCTGTTTGCCAAGTCACTTTGATTACATGTCCCGCCCATGGGCCTTGTGCACTTGGGTACCCTCTACACCTCGTTTCACGGGGTAGAAGAGGTTCCGATTATGAGATGAGATGAGTTGTTAATAATTGTGGTGTCTTGCTGGATAGCACTTGTCACCATGTCTCTCCCCACAACTTCCTGTCTCCAAAGCTGTTTACCAAATCTGTTGTTGACTTCAAAGTTAAAACTGTCATATGTTTTCTCTGGGTTCTTGTCATCCTCAATCCTTCCTGTTACAACAATGTATTCCAGTTGTTTTTCTCTTCTCATAACAAACCCAAAGAAAGTGGTTTGCTTCCTGCTTAATAGGAGTAACAAGCTTACTTCACACACTGGCTACTGAGAACATCCGTACTACTCTCAGCTGTCCATAACATTTCTGCAGTCTCCATAGATATTCTAGCCTGTTTGACTGTCCATGACTCGCTTCCATATGACAATATCAGATCTATAAAACGCTGCAGAATTATCTGTCTTATTTCCATTGGCAAATATTTACTGCATAAATTGTACTCATTTTACAGAATGCTGCCGTCGCGTGCACTTTTCTGCTCCACTCTGATGAGTAACTTCCATCTGATATTATTAATGTGCCTCGGTATTTGAATTTACTGACATGTTTCAATGTCCCACTGACTTTGATAGTATATAACTGAGATGTTTATTCAACATGACAATTACTTTTGTCTTCTTGCTATTTAGGCTAAGGCCTTAATGTTTAATTTGTGTCAAGAAATTGTATCAATTATTTTCTGTAATTCTCTGTTCACTTTTCACTAATAAAACTGTTTTCACCCTTCTTTAGTATATCTACCAAGTGATATCCCTTGCCTACCCACAATGCATATTATTATACTTCAACTGTGCTCAGAAAAGATGACAGTGAACACCCATAACTATTTATCATTACTGTTTTGTTACTATTATTATTATTACATTGATATAGCTATAAAATGACACTGGCTAGAGAAAAACAAGAGCCATAAGAATTAATAACACGGCTTGATACTACCTTCAGAAAATGAATAAACAAACGACTCAGCTGATGACAAACAAATAAGAAAGCATCAAACGCAATATCAACATTAATGGACAAGACCTAGAAACGGAGATCCAGTTCAAATACATCAAAACTATAATAAATTATCAAGGATGAAAACCATAGCTAACAGCAAGTACAAGGTAAGCACCAAGTCTGTCCAAACGAAAAGCAATCTGGCTGTCAATATGTCATACATCACTGTTGTATTTTTAATATGTGCTGCCAGTTCCAAGTTTCTGACCATCAAATACCAGTCGTGTTGCACATGCGACCAACTTGCAATACCAAGTTTCGCTTAGAACTTCAACAATGGCGGATGGTTGTGTGAAATTTGGACTTAAGGCCTACTGATAGGGTTGTGGAGTCGGAGTCGTTAGGTTTTAGTGGAGTCGGTAAAAAATGTCCGCACTCCGACTCCGAATTTTATGCCATAATCTAGTAACAAAAATTGTAGTCTGAGTCGGAGTTCTCAAATATTCGGAGTCGGAAAATTCTGTGGCCAACGTAGAGCAGGAGTAGATCCTGCTTACTGATCAATGCATAAATCAACTTAAGTAAATCAACTTCAAAGGTAACAAATAAATTCCTAGATATCGAATAATTAATTTACATCAAATAAATAAAGTCTATAAAAATACTGCATTATATACATAACACTAACTCACCAGCGACTGTTAGAGCTTAATCAAGTAATACTGTAGATTCAAGTGATCAATAGCGCAAGTTCTAAAATGTCATAAGATCCGCAATTACACAATCCGAATATTTCTTACTTGTCACTCACTACCCAACCAGGAGCCAAAACTTCACGTGCAGCATGGACTAAATCTAAATGTAACTAATTTTCCTGAGCCAGTATGTTAGAACACAGTGTATAATCAGATCAGACTAAGCACCGTCTCCACGTCAAAGGTTGGCTATAACTGATTATCAACATTTGCTGTCCCTTACCGTGGCGGTACAAACGAACGAAAGAACAAACACCTGTTTACATTTTGAAAAAAACAGACACTCTGGTCTGTTCACATTCCTGCCCCGAATTACTGGCAAATTAATAGCTATTTATATGACCATTTCTCTTTCCCAACTATTTAAGTATGGCCCGTTTAAAGACACCTCACTGCCTTACTCTTTCGTTAGTTATTCATTACTGTCAGTAAATAATAATAAATGCCACACATCATTATGGTGAACTATTATTAAATGTACTTCAGAACATAGTTTAAACGCGGTTTTCACTTCGACAACAAAGAGACCGTGTCAAAAGAGAATTTGTGGTGCAAAGAACTATTCCTACCCAGCGCTGATTGATCACACCTCCAGTTTCCAGTCAAAGTGAAGAAGGAAAAAACCTCATAGTTAGTTTTTTTTTTTTCTCCTGTAGTAATCCTATTTCATGTTGCTATTTCTATATTAATGGCTAAATAATTACACAACGAAAGGACATATATAATGGTGCAAGGAGAACACTTGAGAACCTTTACAACCCAGACACTAGACCAGGGGTCGGCAAACTACGGCACGCGTGCCAAGCGTGGCACGTGGAACGATTTTCAATGGCACGCTGAGTGAATTAAAATACTGTAAAGTATATTATCTCATTTTTTTAAAAATTGAATTTTTAATTAAATAGAAGCATATAATTCTTTTACAGCTATACCTGTTTTTACAACCCTTCACAACAAAAGTTTTTAGACATTGGAGGTAAGAATGTGCGATCTGATGCAAACTAAAGGCCTGATCATACTATACTGCACGTAAGTCTTCGTTTTTACGGACCGTTTCCGAGAACAAACATTCTTCAACGAATTTCAAGGGGAGTGGTTATACTTTGCGGCGCCCGCTAGTCTGGCGTCTACCTGCTACCGTAGTTTGCAGGGTGAGATTCTTGAAAATAATCCCAAGCGAATTTTGACGGGCAAGCCCAGACATAATATCATAATTACGAAATAGTGTCTGGCTAGCGCCTGGACGAGCTTATTTATTTCGTTTTCGCTCGCAGTTTTTGACTCTCAGTGTGAGTTTGAAGCAACAATGACTGACCTCGACGAAGTTATATTTCCGTCCTATCCTTCCCCTCTCTCCAGACCACCTCCACCTCTACAGTTCTCTCGGCTGTCGCATACTCATGCCCGTACAGTCCGTTGACCGCAGCACAAAAGTTGGTGTTGTTATTAAGTGATACGGTGCCGTTAAAATGACTCAAAAAAGACACAAACTTTATATACGCTCGTTTTAAGACTTTTGGACAAACGAATATGGATTCATACAACAAAGGGATCGTGCTGTTTGTGCTTTATGTTATGTAAGTGTCGTGTGCCGTACGTCAAGTGTACAAAGACACTATCAAACTAAACATCAGTCCATGTTTAAAAACTCTGAGGAGAAAAGTGAAGCCATAAAAATGGCTGTTTCTGGCTACAAAAAACAAAGTAGTAATTTTAGTCAAGTACTTGGAACCAAAAATAAAACTACCGAATGTAGTTACAAAATTGCACAGTGTGTAGCTTCGAAGGGCAAACCTTTCACAGATGGATAATACATCAAGGAAACTTTTTTGAGCAGTGCTGAAATTTTGTTTAGTGATATACCAAATGAAGAAACAATACTGTCTTGGATTCGAGAAATACCGGCTTCTGCGAGATCAATGTGAATGACGTGGCGCGCCTAGCTATAGTTGCGCGATATTGTGACAACGACCATATTTATTAAGAACTGTGCTGCTTGATACCTTTTGATGGTACAGCCAAGGGAGAGGACATTATAACTGCATGTGTAAGCTATTTCGAAAATCAGAACATTAAAATGAATAAAATATTCTGTGTTACTACTGATGCCGCCCCTGCATTTGTCGGAAAGAACAAAGGATTTGTTAAACTTCTTGAGGATCGTATTGGACGTCAAGTATTGAGCTTCCATTGCATTATACACCAGGAGAGTTTGTGTGCGAAGATTTCGTCACTTTCCGTGAACTCTGTAATGGAAACTGTTGTCAAGATATTTAACTTCATAGTTTCTCGCTCTTCATTGACCCACAGGCAATTCAAGTCTCTTCTACAAGAAATGGAGAGCGCATATGCGGACGTCCCGCTGTACAGCAATGTTCGTTGGCTTAGTCGAGGTAATGTTTTGAACAGATTTGTATCATGTCTAGAAGCAATCAGGGTGTTTCTTGATGAAAAAGAACAACATTTCCCGGAATTGAATGAAGAGGACTGGCTGTGCAAGCTGATGTTTCTGGCTGACATAACTATAAATCTGAATGAATTAAACTTGCGTTTACAAGGGCAGCGTCAAACAGTACTTGATCTTTTAAATACTGGAACGGATTTGCGTCAAAATTAGACATATTTTGCAGAGATATTACCACTAGCACATACAAGTACCTTCCAAACGTAAAGGCTCATTCAAATCGATTTACTGTCAACAGAGATGAGCTTCATACGTACGTTGAAGCGCTCAAAGGAGAGTTTGCTAAACGAGGTCAAGACTTCAAAATTCACGGGCCCATGTTTTCTTACCTCATCAAGCCTGACTTAATTGATCATACCAACATCCCATTTGACCTATCTCTTTTCGAGTGGATGGATGTTGACAATTTTGAAATGCAACACATCGAATTCAAGGCATCAGAGTTATGGACGATAAAATTTGTAGAATTGCGAAAAACTCTTGAAGGAAGCTGCTTGGAAAAGTCAGCTGCCATCCTCAACTGCTGGACATCCCTGCCTGAAGCGTTCACCTGTACAAAGAATAGAATAGTTATTTAATGTATCGGAAACATGTTAATAAAAGATCATTTTTAAATTGTTTCAATAATTGTTGTATATAAAAATATGGTGGTTTTATGTTGGCACGCTGAGTGACTTTGCAACATTACTTCGGCACGACACTACTAAAAGTTTGCCGACCCCTGCACTAGACTATGGCGTGGGTTTGATATCACTGATGAAGTTTGCCAAAAAAAACAGTTAGTTTAAGTTGCAATCACTTGTCAAATTTCGGGTAAGTGTATACACTCCGGAAGAAATACATGTATATTAAAGATGAAAGGGGTGAAGAACACGGTAAGAAGGGGGAAAAGGGAGGGAAAAAAAGGTAAGGTAAAGGTAGTTATATACCAGATACTGCAGTAAGGAAGTGAAGTGTTAGAGACTTCACTGTACTAGGTCCAGTTTGATAAGGTGGGGTGACCAGTTCCCTTCCTCACTGCTTTTGCCTTCCCTAATTCAAGTAAAGAGTCAGGTACCCATTAACAGCTGTGTAGACTGAAGCGCGATTCCACCAGATTTCGAACCCGGTAATCTCGCCGCGAGAGGCATGTGCTTACACGACTCTGCCAATCGGGCGCTATAGGTGAGAAACAGCAACATACATTAACGTGATCAAACACCGCCGTCCGCGCTTCCACATGAGAACAATTTCTATATGTCGATCTTTAGCTATCAGCAACCGTTAACTCTTTGTTTACGTAAAAGGTGCAGTAAATTGGATTACCTCATAGTTATACGCTAACAAACACGGCGAAATAATTAACTTAAAACAGGCATCTCGGCGAACACGTAAGGAATTAATGGCAATAACGGGGCTTTCAATGTAACCAACAAGAAACACTGAAATTCCATAAGCCAAGCATACTTCTGTTCACCCAAGTTGTCTGGCATTTGCTACAAGAGCTCAGACATTAACAAAACAAAAATATCGAGCCTCTCTGAACAAAGAAATGTACGCACTTTGTATTTTATCGCGGGGCAAAGTCAGTACACATCAGCAAGCCGAGTGTATAGATAATCAACAAACCACACATTTCGTGCTATTTATACACTGAACATCTTCTGTCCGGGGAAAAAAAAAAACAAGATGGGGAACGTTCCACGTCTGATGCTGTATAAATGAATGGTACTGGGCTGCAGGAATATATCGTGTCCTTCAGCTGCAATTACTGCGCTGAGACCCAACAATTATGTTGTTGCTGCTGCACGGGGTCTGATTTGATGGTCGATCAACGTTCCATTTCTGGTCAACAACCGTGCCATGTAACAACATTACGGTTAATACATGCTTTTTTAAAAATACGGTAATCACGTTTCACTGCGCAGAAAACATTACAGGTAATACTTTTCAAACACGAACTACACTTCACTTATCTTACAACACTGCGGATAATATACTTTTCACACACATACACGCAGGCTGTTTGGGTAATATTGCTGATAGTATATTTTTGGCACGCAGTAATTATATTTGACTGCGCTAGCAACATTATGTATAACATGATTTGAGCATACATGAACAAAACATGACTGTTCTCACCACACTGCCGGTAATGTACTTCTCATATTTCTATGCTCCCCACAGGGAGCCAAAGGGTTGATGATGACGACGATGATAGTTACATTATTCAGGCACGGTATTGTTCTTGTAACATTACGACTAGGTGATTTTTTTCACACAAAATAGAAAACACACGTTGCTGCTCGGGCAAGTTCTGATATACTGTATGTGAACTCAAACCACCTATCCTTTACATCCTGGCAAAAGTTCAGCCTGGGAGCGATACAGTGCCCATCCCACTGAGGTCAAACATAAGGACGACACGAGATACAATCATCTCTCATCTCGTCAATATTGTAACAATACTACTAGAAACTGAATTGACTTAAACCGCCTACAGTAGCGGACAAAATTGTGACCCCCATAGCAGATTCTGCCGTATGGGAGACAAATGCTAGATATTTCATTATGGTAGGTCCAGCTTTATGAGGTAAGGTGACCGATTCCCTTTGCTTTCCCTAACTCAAGAGCAGAGTCAGGTACCCATTTACAGCACGATAGACTGGAGCATGACGCTACCATGTTTCGAACGCATAACTCTACCTGGAGAAGCAAACGCTCTAACCACTCTCTCACTGGACCATCTACATAGCAGCAGTGTAGAATTATTATTTGCAACAGCTTCGTCATTATTTCTGTTAGTTCATTTCAATACAGTTAGTTACTGTCTATTCCCGTTGTTTCCGAGTACACTGTGTGCTGAAAACAAAATTACAGAACACATTCGCTGGTCTGTTATTTTGCTTCGGTACAAGTAATGTTTATATATCGACGTATGGCAACTGACAGGAACATCTAACGTTTTAGCTTACAGTAGTCATAAAACCAAACCAGGTCACTCATAAAAAGTCTACAGTAATTGAGGATATGACAACAATATACTAGGCAAGGTCCTCCTATATATACTACAGGACAAAAGTTAAGAGACGCCATTCAGTTTATACAAGGTTTATATAATTCTTCGTGAGCAGGGTCGATTTTCAAAATGTCCGTTAGCTTGAAATCTCTCAAGAAGTCTCTGAATGGTAGAGTGGGACACTGCTAAACGTCTTGCAACATGACGAACAGATTGACCATCCTGAATCCATGCCATGGCTCGACCACGGTCTACAGTGCTGAGACTACTCCTTGGTGGCATGGCTAATGCAGTGATCATTTCGACCACTTGTCATACTGATTTATTTCATACCAACGGTGAACACTCTTTACCGATGATCATTTTCCACGTGCATTCAAATTCAACTCACTTTTTCACCTTTTGAACTAGTGGGGCGTGTTGCAAAAACCACGAGTATTTGCAGCAACAATGGCAATTTTCACGTGCGGGTTAAAGTGACCCAGTTTTTGGACATTTCAAAAAAATTAACCTAGTGCACACAGAAATGTATACACATTTCTCTGAGCTCAGGTTTAATGACATTTTCACTTGTCTTTACAGTTTGCCAATCAATTATATAAACCTTGTCTAAACTGAATGGCGGCCCTTAACTTTTGTCCAGTAGTATAGTTCCCTGGGGTCTCTCACAAGTCAAAGCAAAATTATGGCTACGGCTCTTTCGTGCACAAGGCGACAAATATGAGGATTGTAATGGATAGCAACGTTGTATCTTGATCATATTATAAAGTAGATGTGTTGTATGTTATGAATAAATTACTGCTAGTAGTTTTTTTTTTTTTTTTTTTTTTTTTTTTTTAGGAAGGTATTTCTTATCAATTAAAAATTATATGTGCCGCGAGCACATTTTCTTTCTGAAAGTGTGGCCCAGAGAAAAGAAGTTTGGGAACCACTGCTCTATAAACAATGTCTTGTTCATCTGTTGAGGTTATATTACCACTTCAAGTGCCATTTCTTCAGCAACTTTATCAGTGAAGAAGACAAAATCAAACACTTTCTTGATCAGGGTTTCTTAACCTGTGGTCCACATACCCCAAGGTGGTCCATGAATGGACTCTAGGGAGTCCGTGTACATAACCTAAATATTAGATGAATTCTATCTTCACCAACAATTTTTACTAGAAAAATTATCACAAATTTTTGCATTTAAAAAAATATATTCTCTCTACAGATTGTTTTTCTATTTCAGTTTGACTATTATATGTAAGCTTAACTATTTTTCTTTGTGATAAAATATATTATTTGTATGCAGAAACTGTCAAACGGGTCCATGGCCTTCACATGACAATCAAACGGGTCCATGGCCTTCACAGGACTATCAAATGGGACCATGGCCTTCACAGGACAATCAAACGGGTCCATGGCCTACACAGGACAATCAAACGGGTCCATGGCTTATACAGGACAATCAAACGGGTCCATGTCCTTCACAGGACAATCAAACGGGTCCATGGCCTACACAGGACAATCAAATGGGCCCATGGCCTTCACAGGACAATCAAACGGGTCCATGGCCTAAACAGGACAATCAAACGGGTCCATGGCCTATACAGGACAATCAAACGGGTCCATGTCCTTCACAGGACAATCAAACGGGTCCATGGCCTATACAGGACAATCAAACGGGTCCATGGCCTTCACAGGACAATCAAATGGGCCCATGGCCTTCACAGGACAATCAAACCGGTCCATGGCCTAAACAGGACAATCAAACGGGTCCATGGCCTATACAGGACAATCAAACGGGTCCATGGCCTATACAGGACAATCAAACGGGTCCATGGCCTACATAGGACAATCAAACAGGTCCATGGCCTACACAGGACAATCAAACTGGTCCATGGCCTACACAAGACAATCAAACGGGTCCATGGCCTTCACAGGACAATCAAACGGGTCTATGGCCTACACAGGACAATCAAACGGGTCCATGGCCTACACAGGACAATCAAACGGGTCCACGGCCTACACAGGACAATCAAACGGGTCCATGGCCTTCACAGGACAATCAAACGGGTCCATGGCCTACACAAGACAATCAAACGGGTCCATGGCCTACACAGGACAATCAAACGGGTCCATGGCCTTCACAAGACAATCAAACGGGTCCATGGCCTACACAGGACAATCAAACGGGTCCATGGCCTTCACAGAACAATCAAACGGGTCCATGGCCTACACAGGACAATCAAACGGGTCCATGGCCTACACAGGACAATCAAACGGGTCCTATGGCCTATACAGGACAATCAAACGGGTCCATGGCCTACACAGGACAATCAAACGGGTCCACGGCTTTCACAGGACAATCAAACTGGTCCAATGTTCTTAACATCTCACATACACCTGGACAGTTGTTTCACAATCTAGATTGGTTGCTCCATGTCCAACACAGAGACCATTCTCTTAAAAAACGGACATGAATGAAAAACATTCATAGAAGCTCCGACTCTGCAGGAGCTGGTGCGGATCTACTGTCCTGGTCATGCAGGGGTATTCATAGAAAAACACCACATTTCGAAGACATCAGGGTGCTTGAAGGCAATAATAGAGAAGGATGTCTATTAAATTACTGTTATTCTTCATTATCTTCACTGATACTATCATCAAAGACGTAGACACATTATCAGGTGAACTAACCGGTCGAAATGTATTTTTCTGTACTGGTTGACCACATTCTTAATGTCATAGTAACAGTTAAAGACACAGAAATGAATAAATCTACTTAAAATCATATGGGGGCACAATAAGGAATATCAACACATAAAAAACAGACATATTAACAATAAGTAAAATATACTGCAAGAAAAAATTATTAAAGTTCGTCCTACGAAACTCAATCAAGAGGAAATACTTTTTTTTAAACCACGCCAGTTACGTACACCATAATAAGAATTCTTACTCATAAATTGAAATAAAGACAATCTTTGAAGGACCGAGAACTAGAATGGAACCAGGCCAGGAGGAAGACAGCCGATAGGATAGTCTGGTGCTCTCTCTTCCAAATCTCTACACCTCACGGTAGAAGGGGAACGACTAAGTAAATATAAATTGAAATAAGAATGGGACCCAAAGATGCAGCAATAGAGAATGCAGTCAGCGACCCATAGCTTGACTGCTTGCATCAGGGTCAGCGAACCAGAGCTGACCAAGACCCTACTCCACCTCCACGTGGTGGTCCTGGAAACAGGCTGCATCACTGCAGTCTGGCTGAGCGAGTAGGGATCGCAGAGGGAAGGCAAACCCGGTCCCAAAAAATGCCGTGCTGAAGTCGGATGTGTCGACCGAAAGGTGCAGATATCACAGCTCCGGCGTAAACAGACACAACGCAACCAACGTCTTTTTCAGGACGAACGAGGAAGAAGAAGAAGAAGAAGAAATAAGAATTAAATAATAAACCCCAATTTTGAAGCAACCAAATACTCAGATCACTGCAACTAATAATAAATACAATATTTACACCTTCACTGAGCTATCATTGTCAGACATGGACATAAGCAGAAGAACAAAAGCGAAGCTTCATCGCCTCTGAAATGAAACATCCTAATACAGTAGCACAGTTCATAAAATATGAAAACATCTAGAAATTAACGAAGCGTTCATGGTCATTGCTGGGATGCCACAACAGACAGGATATACTAAGCAAATGAACAATAATCTATGCAACTCCGAGTAGTGGTACAAAGATACAACCTTAACTTAGAAGTGGCCAGAAATCAAGGACCACCCTGGAGAAGACAGATAAAGAACATATCAGCAAATCAGGCCTCCGTGCGTGCACTGAGTCGGAAACCAATAACCAAATTCACATGCGATGGTTGACAAAGAAGTTTGAACCGTCCCGCAAAGTCAGAACAGGAGGATAAATGAAAACAGCCAGGGGTTGTAAAACCTGGAGACAGGAAGTTTTCCCACAATCGTCACGCCACGTCTCCTCAGTCATATTTTGACCTATTTATTAAGATCATCATCATCAGCTGCCATCTCCACAACGAAGGTTGGCTGTAAAGGATCTCCAACGTCTTCTGTCTCTTGTCTTGGTGGTGCACTCTGATAGGCTCTTCCCTGTCAATCTCTTGATGTTATCTTCCCACTTATAGCAGTCTTCCCCTTGCACGTTTGCCTTCACCTCTCCCTTCTATTATGGTCTTCTGCAAGGTGTTATGCCTTTTTATGTGGCCAAAGTACTTTAGCTGCCGAACTTTGACCTCCCTCATTAGTTCTCTTTTCATACCTAGATTTTCTAGGACCTCCTTATTTTTCTTCTCTTTCCATGAGATATGCCCCATTCTTCTATATATCCACATTTCAAGAGCCTCAATTCTTTCTTCCAAATGCTAATACATCGTCCATGTTTCTGCCCCATGATTCTCAGTTTTAATTTGTGAGATAACTGTTTTGATGTCAGTATATGTTTCATGTTGTTGAATGTAGCCTTGGCCATTCCTATTCTCTTCTTGATTTCTGTTTCACATCTGCCATATTCTGTTATTATATGACCAAGATATACGTAGATCTTGACTTGTTCCAGGGTTTTCCCATTTACGCTTATCTTTAATGTGGGTTTATCGTCTGTTTGGCTAATTATCATAGTTTTTGTTTTCTCAATATTAATGTCGAGTCCATATTCATGACTTATACTGTTCACTTGCTTCACTAGTTCTTGTAACTTCTGTTCGCTTTCAGCTAACAACACGGTATCATCTGCATATCTAAGGTTGTTTATTGACCTTCCACTGATGTTTAGTACTGGTATTTCCTGTATCTGTTTGAAAATTTTTTCGGCGTATAAATTAAATAGGCAGGGGGACAGCAAACAACCTTATCTGACACCTCTTTTTGTGTCTATGTATGGTGAATAATTCCTTCCAGATCGTACTGTGGCAGTTTGCTCCCAATAAAAGTTACTGAGTATTCTTATATCTTTTCCATCAATACCTATGTCTTCGAGGCATTCAATTATTTTCTTATGATGGACTCTGTCAAAAGCCTTCTTATAGTCAATGAAGCACATGTACATACTTTTTTGGACATCTGTATATTTTTCTGCTAATATTCTTAGGCAAAATATTGCCTCTCTTGTTCCACTGTTCCGTCTAAAACCAAACTGTTCTTCTTGGATTTCGCTGTCTACCTTCTTTTTTATTCTTTCCTGTATGATTTTGAGCAGTATCTTAATTGCATAACTCATCAGGCTGATTGTTCTGAATCTGAACATTCTGTTGCATTAGGTTTTTTAGGCAATGTTATAAAAACTGATGTCTTCATGTCTTGTGGTATATATCCTGTATTGTATATATCGTTGCATAGATCAGTGATTGTATCTATACCAAAACTCTCCAGGGATTCTATCATTTCAATTTTTATGTTATCCATGCCTGCTGATTTTTCTTTTTGTATCATATGTATGGCATTCTCTACTTCTGATCTGAGAATGTTTGGGCCTTCATTAGAATCTGGTGATGGTTTTTTACCTCTGTTGTCCTCGAATAGTTCTTTTACGTATTCTGCCCATCTGTTTGATATGTCTTTCTCATCAAGTAATATTACACCATTTTTGTTCTTGATACAGCTTCCTCCTTGTGCAAACCGCGACCGATTTGATAATTTCTTTATTTCTTCATGCATATCTCTTGTCATGTGCTTTGCTTCCAAGTCTTCTATTTCCTTGCATTTTGTTTCTATCCACCGTTCTTTTGCTTCTCTACACATAGTACGTATGACATTGTCTATTGTTTTATATTCTGGAGTGTTTTTTATTTATTTTTATTATTTATTAAGATACCAATATTAAAAGTATTCTTTTATCTTAAGAAGAGTGAAAAGATTCCTACAGGCCGGCAAACTAGTGGAAAGTTTCTCAGGTCTAACAGTGGTGTGATCGAATATGAACTTCTTTCTTTTTTTTTTTTTTGGAAAGAGATTGGGGGGGGGGGGGGGGGGGGGGGGGGGGGGGGGGAAGAGGAAGACGGAGGGAAGGTGATGGGAAGATCCAGAGTTTGATCTCACATTTTCTTTCTGTGTGCAAAAAATGAGTATTATGTGTTCTTGCATCGGTCGTTTCTGCGGTAATTTGCTTCAGAAGAGAGGAGGACAGCTTCGTGTACAATGTGAACGTAGCCGTCGTTTACAACATGGGAGACACTTTCTTTTCCTGAAATCTTGGCGGGAAGCGGAGAGAAAAGAGAGAGAGAGAGAGAGAGAGTTAGAGATAGGGGAGAGGGAAAGAGAAAGAATGTGAACAAGAAGTTCGTCCAACCCCGTGTAGTTTTTTGGGAGGTCTCCGAGTTGGAATGACACTTAAGACGAAACAACTCAGAACTGCTCACAGCACTTATCTGACCTTGACATTAACATGAGCAAGACACGCGTCAGCGAAGCATGTCCCGCGAACAATTCAAGCCCTTTAAATTTCACAAATCTTAGTGAATGGTAACACATCCTAAAGTCTGAGAGTTCGCTGAGAAATTATGCCAATGCTACCTAAGCTGGGGATTTTTTTTTTTTTTTTAACGTTCCACCAAAACGACATAATCACTCCTACACTCAGATCTTCGTACCTCATGATCTAGGGTAAGAATAATAAGTAGAAGGTATGTGTAAACACACGGTCTAAAATAAGATGTAGATTCAGCAGTTGCCAATAGTGCTTCAATAAATACAATGAACAATTCTGCTGTGTTACTATGCTATAAACACTTGACTGCCCTACAAAGGTCAAAACAGTATACTTCTAATCTACTGGCAGTGTGAGAATATAATAACTTTAATTTGTTAATATATTTTCCAGCTGTTTTAATGATTGAACTCTTCATGTTATGATGTACCTGATTTAAATGGTCTTTTTTTCGTCTAAGAACTGTGGAATGTGTGTTACTTTATTCGGTGGCAATTTATTGTAATCTACAAGGTGACTGAAAAGTCACTATTTTGAAGTTATTGCTTGACTCTTGCACAATTAATTGATATCAAACAAACGTCAAGATAACAAGAATGAACTACATTTGTATTACATAAAATGGTATGTAGCATTACTATTACATCTCGGCGGAAAATCTGGTCAACTTAACACAAATTGGGGGGGGGGGGGAATTTTAGCTCTCCTCATACCGTCAGTATCTGTGGCCTATTTTCAAATACAGCGGAAGACGCAGTCAACGCTTAAATAAATTACACATGCCCAAGCCTAGGCTCGACTTATTCAAGAAAAGTTTAGCTTTTTCTGCTGCTCATCTGTGGAATACTCTTCCACACGACTTAAAAAATACTCTTAGTCCATATTCATTCAATCACAGACTTTTCAAATACATCATGAGTGCAGATTATATGCCACCCTAATTTCGTTATGTTCTTAAATAATTACGCTGTCACCTCAGGGGCGCATTCCCATAGTCAGTTATGACTGAAGGGGCTATTATTATTATTATTACATAACATCATATGTAGGTTTTAAAGTTAATTTTATCCTGCGTAGTACAAATTTTGATACGCATCTGTAAATTTGTGTAACTGTTATTGTACTGTTACAATGTTGGGATTTTATTTTATTGTACTTTCTTGTTATTTTATTATTTAAGTAACATTTAGGATACGTGTGAGAATAAATAGATTAACTATGGAAGAAGAGAGAAAGGGGGGAATGTTAGGGGGCCTGGGTGGAAAATAAAGTTCGTTCGTTCGTTCGTTCTATGTATCTATCTATCTATCTATCTTCCTATCTATCTATCTATCTATCTATCTATCTATCTATCTATCTATCTATCTATCTATCTATCTATCTATCTATCTATCTATCTATCTATCTATCTATCTATCTATCTATCTATCTATCTATCTATCTATCTATCTATCTATCTATCTATCTATCTATCTATCTATCTATCTAGAGATCTATCTATCTATCTATCTATCTATCTATCTATCTATCTATCTATCTCTGATAATGTTTGTACTTTTCAACATATGTTATGTCATGCTTATAAGTAGAATGTTAATTGAGTGTGCTATATTATTATTTTACTTTACAACGTTGAATTCCTTGAATTTGATATGTAAAATGCATATGAGAATAAATGAACAGAGAAAGGTTATCAGAATGTCAGAGGGCCTTCTCAACCAGAGAATCTATCAGCGAACAGAGAATCTATCAGCAAACAGAGAATCTATTATCCAACAGACAATCTATCAGCAAACAGAGAATCTATCACCCAACGGAGAATCTATCAGCGCACACTGTATGACTTACAACATGTAAACAGAACTGAAGATAAACAGCAATCAGCTGATACAAGAAGAATGTCTCTCCAAGAATCAAATCATGCAACAAAATTACACCCCAACCTCTCTGGTCTGTTATTTCATTTCTTTACAAGTGATGTTTATATAATGACTCCTTTAGACTAACACCTTACGTTTTTACATGCAGTAATCATAATGACGAAAGGTTGAGAAGGACAAAGCAACAATAAGCAGACATCAGAAGGGTCAATAAATATATGCTTCAGAGAACAATTTCTGAGCAAGAGAGAACGTCATCTTTTTTTCCTGGACCATCGAAGATGCGAAACAGAATTCAATAAATAAAATAGAATGCTCCAGATAAAAAAAATATAAAAGATTTCTGCTTCCACAAGGCACTATGTGCATGAAGGCAGCAACCTCACTATTTAACAAATACTGCGACAGAAACCACAGCTGAAGAAGCATGTGAACTGTTTTTTGGTGTAGGCTTCCTCCACGGAGGTCAACCAATGCTTCCCAGGGTCATTCATTCTATAAGAATGGGAAATACAGAGATTCTAAACAAGGGGCATTATACATTAGAAATCATCATGCTGTATCTTGTTCATTATTGTACAATGGGGAAGCACGGTCTTTAAACAAGAAACAGCAAGAACCGGATGAAGCCTCTTAAATGCTGACATACCGAAGAAAATTGGCCGCACTTGACAGATATAAAAACAAACAAAAAATAAGAAAAAAAAGTTGAATAACAAGAAGATAATGAAATCAGTTCTGATGCTTAAAATACTTGGGGCATTTCAAAAGGTAAATTACTGACAACCCATCTAGAAAGCAAAGCTAAAAGGAAATAGGGAAAAGGTTGACGGTTACTGCGTAAGAAGGATGCAAAGAAAATAAAGGAAAGAAATTTCGTCTGAGTGACTGTCAACTAAGGAAACAAAAGGTGTGAAAAATTCAAAGCCAATCATTGTCGAGGTCATTTCTTATTAGGAGAAAATTTGTTAAAAATCATAACCAAAAAGATTATTGCAGTCAGAGAAAAGCACAGCAAAATGGAAGATACGAGTATATAGGAGATGGCATGACTACCAGGATAGGAGACTGTTGATGTTGATGAAGTTATGGAGTCAGTTTACGTCAAAGACATAACCTGCTGTGAGAACAAACTCTCTGCAGCAACTAGCGAAGTGTGTGAATGTCTAGAAACGGGATCATATGTGCTCAATGAAGCTCGTCTATGATATCTTACTCACCTATACTCCGTTCTAAAGTTGGCGAGTCCAGAAACGATGTGAGTGAGGCAGTACCGTTACCATAGTTACGTAAAACAGCACTGTCCAGCTCAACAGCATCTTGTTCGGCTGTTACTATTCCATGTGTGTTATATCTGATGACAATATAAACAACATAATAATTACTTATTATTAAAATTAATTATACAACTTCAATTAATAATACACAAATGGTTTGGTACATTAGCAAGCATAAACTAATACACAAATGGTCTGATACATTAGCAAGCATAAACAGAGTCCTGTTTCAAAGTACAGACTGTACTGGACTTATGACGGGGCTACGTTCAGACGACTACGTCGTACATCGAAATGGTAGTATGTTGGAAACCACTATATACTATTTAAACCGCAAGGATATGTAAACAAGTAACATGTCTGAATGATAACATATTTTGGTCAGTTTTGTTATTTATTTAAATAAATGTTAGTCTTTGTTTGTAGTGATATAAAACAATTTACGAATTATAACATAAAATTACTGTACTGTACAGTCCTGTACTGTCAAAAGTAAATATGAAAGTTCAGTACTTCTGGTATGAGTGGTCGTAAGTCGCACACGTCGTATGTCGAGGACAATATGTAAGGAATCACAATCAATTTTAATTACAAGTTATATATACAGAATTTATCAATATGAATATTGTAGTGACATATATTATTAAAAGTATCCTATGTGTGTCAGTTGTGTAGTAGTAATATGAGGTAATACTGGTTTTGTTTTGTTCAAGCTCTGTTGGTATTTGTCATCATGACTTCAATAGTTTGTCTTTATTGGAACTAGTATTGGAGATGTTCTCAGTTCCTGATATTAAAACAATTAAATTCCCCTCTTAATGTTATTTTTACAATGTCATTTTAAGATGGGGGTACATAATGTTGAGCTCAGCTGGCCACATCAGCTTATCTTGCGTGATGGCGGCAGGAAAAGACTCCTCTGCTCGATTTCTCCCCTGGGCTCTGGAGACACCTCACTGATAGCTAAATGGACCAAGGAGTATGCTGTCCGACTCTGGATTCAGCAAAGCTCTGACCAGGTGCTGCTCAATAACGTTAAGACCACAGTCCCTGAAAACAAGAAGGATGTACCTTCTACGTCATAACCAATTGATACTCTAGTTCTACACTGAGCACAATACATCACAAACATTGAGTTCAGAGCGTTAGGCCAACTGTCAGCTTCATCTGAAATACTTTATACCAGTATTAACCTCCTTAATGGTTACTACGCCTCTGCAATTCCAGCATTATTTCTGTCTAATCAATAATCTCGGTGTCAGTGTACTGTTTGGCCATTCCATGCAGTTTTACTTTCCTCCGACACCTTCTGTTCAGGCTGGAGCATTATAGGCTTTACATCATGTTTGCTACTGAACTACACATATATATACAGGCATAAATTAACAATTTACATTCAATTTTCATTAAAAAGAGATCAAATATTTCAAACCTACCACAATTCATGGAAATACACAGATACGTTGACTAGCAATGAATTCTGGCACAAATACTGGCACAAATTCCCATCTGCTTATGTTCCAGGCTTTTATTTAGCAAAAATATGAGCTGGCTTCAACGCACTGTTGCTTCATCAAGCTTATTTGAACTAGTGGTCTCGAACTAACGCTCTGAATTGTGTATATTCGCAGCTCTAACCAATCACACCACGTCTACACATCTTTTCAAAAAAGTCTCCTACTCCCGTTTCCCCTGACAACGAAAGATAGTATTTATAGTCCGACCAATCGTGTTTAGTCTTATATTTGTTGCGCTCCAATCAATTTGGAGTTAACATGGTAGGCTATTTCCGTACGTAAGGTTTTCTTCAAACACGTTAAAAAAAAATTTTATGAGCAGAAATGATTTCATGCTGTCAGGCATCCCCACTATTTTATTTTGGTTATAATTTGGTAATTCCTAGACTATTTGCGTAACGTTTTACATATTCTTTGTCAGCAAGCCCTAAGGAACCCAAATATACAAATTTAAAAGAGCTAAGTGGCTGCGTTCAAAATATGCAATTTCTTCTACCTCCTGTTTCGAAGATGTGCTGTCTGGGTACTGTAATGTTTTCAAACGTAAACCCCATCTAATGTTATCTTTTCTAATAAGCGTTTTCCAGGTTTTTTAAAACCTAACTCTGGGAAGGGTAGTGAATTTTGTCACTGTCGATTTGAAATAAAGTTAGTGCATGTGGCCTTACACGCGTGATGGCAGCAATTGTGTATCGCGCGACGCGTGTTTAGTGTTGCACGTGTTCGGCTTTCTGCCTCTCCCTTCTCTCTATCCTTTAGTCCATCTGTTCGTTCGTTTTGGTAACGTAGTATAATTAATGTTAGGATTAATTTAGGTCATTACGCAGTGTGCCTCTCAATGTTTTTCTTAGAAATGCAATACCCGTTTTAAGGTGTTGTGGAAACGCTTGTATTTATGCAGTGGCTTATATTTAACGTGGAAACGTTACAATTTGCAGACGAAGCATAAAACAAAGGGGATTTCGAGTACTGTCATTGTGACAGCACTGTTCTTTACCATTCTTCTTCCCTTTATTAAATGTATTTGTTAGGCTTTATATTTACCTGATAATTTATATATGTGGATTAGAATATTTCACGACACACACACAAACACATAAAAACACATGCACGCGCGTACATGCAAATATATACACCTAAGGAAATTGAATAACTGCTTCTAAAGTAAAAATTAAAAAAAAAAACCGGTTTGAATAACACGCCAAGAGAATGAGAATATGAAAATACAACAAACAGAACACAAGAGGAACTCAAACACCGAGGTAAGTATTGTTGTTCATAACAGACCGAAGATCAGAGACAACGAAACGAGAATTCGCCCCTGTGTTATCAGGGCCCTTTTAAGGTGGGCGAAGAGCAATTACACTGTGCCCTACCAGATATGTCACAGAAAATGATTTCGGAGGGATGGCATACTGCTGGACTGGCTGCTCTGTCCCAGAACCGTAACTAGATGTAAAGACAAAATAAGAATACTACAGGATGATTGAAAAGTCTCTCCTATTTTTAAATATTTATATGCGCACTTGTATCGACGGAATGTAAACGGAACAAATGCCTAAACAATGCGCAGTAACTGTCATTTGACAAATGCAAATACGTTTTATATTTTTATTTGTTATTACCCAAAACAAAATAAAATATAAAACAGCCCATACAATGACGTTACACGAGACAACAACATCTGCTGTCCACCAAGACATCACGTGCTGAACAAACTGGATCTCACGCTGACTTGTAATGTTCATGTGGCAGGCATATTTATGTAATAAAATTGTAGCTTTATTGTGATCTTTATTTCAGATAAATTAATTGGATAGGAGTGAAGAAATAACAGTTAAAAAATTGTGACTTTTCCATTATCCTGTAAATGAGGTCACAGACAGCAATGTATGAATATACAAAAAGATTATGAGAATATTTAATGTGGCAAATGATAGCCCAGTTGCACTTGATGAAATATTTCTGCAAGATGTTCATTAATACATATATCTTGATAAAAATATAAACAAAGTTGAAGTAACAGAAAGTGATATCGAACTAAAAAGACAAAAGGAGATTTCATTGAGTAAATTCTACGGATTTTCCAAAATCAACCTCCGATTGGCTGGTAAAAATAAACTGGTTGCCATAGCGACACGGCGCATTGCCTGCAGCAATCAGTATTGTGTTATCTCGCTACACGCAAACCCACAGTCCCAATTGTTCAGTTGTTCACGAGTAGCGACCGAGTAAACATGGACCCTGTCATCGCCACTCCCGCCAGCTGTGAGGTCCGTGGTGTGATTCGTTTTCTGCAAGCAGAAGGACACAGCGCCGCCGAGATTCATCGTCGATTGTGTCGTGTGTACGGTGATAACGTTATGAGTGACAGTTCTGTGAGGGATTGGTGCAGGAAATTCAGGGATGGGCGCACAGATGTGCATGACGAGGGGGGACAAGGACGACACTCAATTGTGACTGATGAACTCGATCAAAAAGTGGACCAAGTCGTGAGCGAAAAGCGTCGTTTCACGATTTCAGATCTTTCTGCTGAATTTCCTCAAATTTCGAGGACTAGTCTGCTTCGAATTGTCAGAGAGAGATTGGGTTACTACAAGTTCTGTGCATGGTGGGTACCAAAACAACTGACGTTCACAAAGCTCAAAGAATCGGCTCAGCTTTGACGTTCCTTCTGCGCTACAGGGAAGAGGGGGACGAATTTCTCGACAGAATCGTGACTTGGTGCGAGAAATGGGTTCAGTTCGTGAATGCAGAGACGAAGGAACCGTCCAAACAGTGGATGCACACTCATTCTCCAAACAAGCCCAAGAAATTCAAACAAACATTTTCGCACCGACAAATGATGGCTACAGTGTTCTGGGACAGCAATGGAATTTTGTTGACGGAATTCATGGCACCAGGGACCACAATAACGTGAGACGTTTATTGTGAAACGCTGAAGAAGCTTCGGAGGTCGATCCAAAACAAAAGGCGTGGAATGCTCACCAAGGGCGTTGTTCTCCTGCACGACAACGCGCGGCCCCACATTGCGGCTCGCACAAAGGCTTTACTACCTTCCAAGTTTCTGGGCTCACTTACAAGCAGATTTTTCGGAACTATCGAAGAGAGCTATGAAAGTATTGATGCCTTTCGTAACGACATACTTGTGTGAAAAATCATTCTCTGCTCTCGTTTATCTTAAAAATAAGTATAGAAACCGTTTGAAAAAAGTAGAATCAGAATACAAGTTTTAGCTATTAAGCCCGATATAACAAGGCTTGTAAGTGAAATGCAGCACCAGCCTTCTCATTAATTAATTAATTAAAATTAACAAGTAATATTAGACCATGGTTCGGGTGTTCAGGTATTATTTTTTTTTCTTCTTCTTCGTTCGTCCTGAAAAGAACGTTGGTTGCGTTGTGTACGTTTACAGCAAAGCTGCGATATTTGCGCCTTTCGGCCGACACATCCTACTTCTGCAAGGCATTTTTGGGACCGGGTTAGCCTCCCCTCTTTGATCCCTACTCACTCAGTCAGGTATTATTATTATTATTATTTTAAATCTGTATGGAATCATTCCAATAAAAATATTATAATAGGAGTGTGTGCATTCACTTATTTCTCCATTCTCTCCAAATCTGAAGATCCTTGATGGGCAACTTTAAATAAATATTTGATGCACTTTAGGGTTTTAAATCTTGAGTTAAGTCTCGGTGGTCCGCGGCAACAAAAGATATTTAAAGAGGTCGGTGGTAAAGAAAAGGTTCAGAACCGCTGTTCTAGGGCCATCCGCTGTAGTCTGGCGCATCACCTAGTCTATGACAGTTAAAAGCAGAGTGGTTGATAAGGGGCATCCCTGCCGTGTAGAGAAACAAATAGATCGAGACACTATTTAAAGATCCCCACTGAAGAAATTATGTGAAACAAAGAATACGTAAGCTTTTAGACCTTGTGATACTGCATCGTGATCGAACAACAGAATATGCATGTAATCTCAAATTGAAGAGATCAGGATAAAGGACGGCACAGGAAAGATGGATCGAGGGAGCAACAGGCATCTCCAACACACATAGCACGACAGCTCATCTGGCCGCAATATGCGCAGTGAATCCGAAACCAAAAATCAATGCTACCTGTGATGCTTCACGCATTAAGTAGTACACAACAAAAAAAGAAGAAAGAAACGTACTGACATATACGATAGGATGAGGTAAGATAATCTAAGTAAAGGACTCAGTAGTGATGTAATTAAACATCCTTCATCACCATGCAACAGCCTCTTTAATATCTACTTACAGACATTCACCAGTCACCACATGTTTTTTTTTTTTTTTTTATAAATGTAGAAAATAAGACTGTGTACACTCAGGATAACTCCGGGTATTCACAAAATGATTTTATATGGTACAATACATTTAAAAAATCAGACATTTTAAAAATCAAATCTGCCCAGTACACAAACTGTCATTTTGGAGTAGAAAACAAACAAGTTGAACAAGCTTAGCTTTCAAACTGTCTTATTTCTTGACATGTATTTTACCGTCTAAAATCATTTTCTGAATACTCAATTACCCTGAGCTTATTTTAAAAAAATTGTTTCTGAAACCTACTATTGCGCTTAAAAGCAAATTTAAACTTACTTTTAAAGACTGCTGTTTTTAAAATAACACCTTAATAAATAACAAAAACAGCTCCTTCTAGCAGTGTATGGCTGACATCCACACGATTTTGTGTTCAAAAATGAGGAACAAATAAACATACAAACAAATAAACATACAAACAAATAAAAACCATGCGAAAAAGAATAAACGGAAATCTAATATGGAGATTTTTCGGCAAGCGCACTGCCAAACAAACAATTAAAGACAGAAACATCTTCAGTTATATCCTACGCCAGATAAAAGACAGAAACATCCACGCCAGATAAAAGACAGAAACATCTTCGCCAGATAAAAGACAGAAACATCTTCGGGTGATAAAAGACAGAAACATCTTCAGGTGATAAAAGACAGAAACATCTTCGTCAGATAACAGACAGAAATATCCTCGCTAGATAAAAGACAGAAACATCTTCGCCTAACAAAAGACAGAAACATCTTCGCCAGATAAAAGACAGAAACATCTTCGGGTGATGAAAAACAGGAACATCTTCGGGTGATAAAAGACAGAAACATCTTCGCCAGATAACAGACAGAAATATCCTCGCTAGATAAAAGACAGAAACATCTTCGCCTAACAAAAGATAGAAAAATCTTCGCCAGATAAAAGACAGAAACATCTTCGCCAGATAAAAGACAGAAACATCTTCGCCAGACAAAAGACAGAAACATCTTCGCCTAACAAAAGACAGAAACATCTTCGCCAGATAACAGACAGAAATATCCTCGCTAGATAAAAGACAGAAACATCTTCGCCTAACAAAAGATAGAAACATCTTCGCCAGATAAAAGACAGAAACATCTTCGCCAGATAAAAGACAGAAACATCTTCGCCAGACAAAAGACAGAAACATCTTCGCCTAACAAAAGATAGAAACATCTTCGCCAGATAAAAGACAGAAACATCTTCGCCAGATAAAAGACAGAAACATCTTCGCCAGATAAAAGATAGAAACATCTTCGCCAGACAAAAGACAGAAACATCTTTAGCTAAGATATCATCATCATCATTCCCTGTTCGCTACTTATGAAGCAGTGAGCCATCATTACAGCTGGTCCCTTGCAAGAAGCCTACACCAAACCATTTATGAGTACCTGCAGCAGTAGTTTCCGTAACATAATATGTTTCTAATGACAATGTTGCCGCCCATATTCACACCCTCATACAAGTCACCTCTGAAGGCATGTATAGGAGAGCAGTGTTTCTATGCTATGTTTGTCTCCCCTCCCTGGGAACTGCACGGGGATTGGCTAGATACGGTCAGACGTCAACACAGACGAGAGAAAGGGGCGTGTAGGGGATAAAGACAAATGTAATTCAAACTGTTCATCAGAAGGGAATACAAGATAGAAACACCCACTTATGCATGCACCAGTAGGAGGATGTATGCAGAAACAGGACTTAGTCAAAAGGACATGTTTACAGATGTTGGCTTGTGGATGAGACATGACGGCGGCCTACACGCGGGTGACGGGGCCAAGTATTAATGCTAAAGGAGACAAATGGATGAAGAGATGAGAAGAATATGTTATATAATGTACAGAATGACACTGTTATTTCTTCACGCTCATCCAACAAATTATATTTTCCTCAAGATGTAATGCCATTTTATTACACGAAAACACTGTCACATTGACATTTTAGATCAACGTGAAATCCGGCCAATTCAACACATGACGTCATAGCTGACAGATTTTTTTTTTTGCGGTCTATTGTAACGCCCCTTTATTGGCCATATTAGGTTTCATTTTATTTTTATTTTGTGTCCGGACAAATAACATAATTTTTTTTTAATGATACTTAGTTAAAACGCAGTTATTGCTCCTTTACATTTGTTTCTGGAATATCCACTGATAAAAGTCAGGATACACGCATTTATTTATTATAAGTAGTAACTTGTCAATTACCCCGTAGATCCAAATTGAACGTACACAATTATATAAAGTATGTTTAGTAATTAAATCTCCAGACAGTGTGACACAAAACCTGCAACGTACAGAAGAGAAAAGCATACACAAACTACAAAGTTGAGCATCAAAGCTCAAACTATAATCAATTATACGTTCTAGACAAACAAAATATCATTTAATTAATGCGAAGCACACAGAACTGAAGGCATTCCCGTTGAGGTAAATGAAACAACATATGAGGGATGACGTACTGTTGTACTTGGCACAATTTAAACTAAACACCGTGCCACAAGATGGATTTTGGTGCGTACTCTTTCCGATCTCTCTTTCACTACGGCAGTATCAGTTATATTTTTGTACTGATTTCATTGCGATTTTGTTTCCTAGTTGCACCCTTTTCTTTCTGTTTGCTATGTAGCAGAAGGCTTGTTTGTTCAACCATCTGACACCTCTTGTTGATGATAATACATCGCGTTTGCCAGGGTGCGGCAAAGTTTTGCTAAGATTAGGCCCGGGTGCGCGGCAGATAAGAGATTAATCGTCTGTGCGGCAAATTCTGGACAGTCAAGCATGACATAATCGTTTCCGGTACATCTTGTTACAAAGACATTACTTTAGTGAAAGTAATAATTTGTTACATCTTACACACATTGTCGTGTGAGGTTTCCGATATGTCTGTAAGTTCGCCTGCAGGCAATCGGATGTTTACAGCCCATTTTCCTAAAAGTAATGTTTGAAAGTTTGCACTAGATGAGTCAAGCAAAATATTCAAATCAGATTGGCTGATCATTTGGGTTCCATAACAAACAGAGTGGGGTAAGACAGTGCATATAACCTGACACATTTCAGTGTTATTTCACTGTGAGATTCACGCTTGCCAAAGATACCAGACGTGCCAGTTAGAATTCAGAATTTCCATTTATCAGACCGGACACCTTTTATTGGAGTATTCATCGGGACTTACAATTCAGAACAGGAAATCTCTATCATTTTAATAAGGGAAGCCGCTGTCTGAGGAAACTGAAGGAAACAAACGGGGTCAGAAAGGGAATTAAAGTTCAAATTACCGACCCTAAGTACACGTGTAATAAGACAAATGCCAGTGCATTTTATTCATCTGAGCAAAAAGTCTGTGAGCCAGGATTGGTTTATTGGTGGTACCAGCAGAAAGTACTATCTCTGGAACAAGAAGGGACAAGCGGCCTACGCTTTAAGACGAAGGACCAACTTTGTAGACTCTCCTTGACATTTCTGGGAAACGAGCTACACCCGACCACCTTGACCAGCGACGAGCGGGAGCGGTGCAAAAAGAACCAACCCATCAGCGGGAGCAAAAACTACTATTAGCAGCTAAGTGTAAAATATATGCTGCCAAAGTGAACTTTTTTTCCATCGTCTCTATTATCCATCAATGATGAAACTTTTCTTCTAAACTGTTCAATTATTTTCAAACTGTTACAACTTAAGTGATTATTAAATTTTGTTATTTGTAATTTTACAAATTTAACTTCGATTTAATCATTTTTAAGTTACTGCATGTTTGTCTCAGTCAATTTACTACACACACTCCAAACTGAGCTATACCAGAATAATAAGAATTCCCTTGAGTTAATCAGAGGTGGGAGCTTAAACGAGCTAACATAAATCATTGCTTAATTCTTCACAAAAGTGGTCGGCAGATTCTAGAATTAACGTGCTAAGCCAAAGGAGTATTGTTTTCGCTTATTTGAATATCTTGTGAAGACTCCCTTTGTGATAGAAGTGTCATTACCCTTCTATTTACATCTCTGCCAAGAGTAATCTTGTGTGAAGGTAGATACCTTTGAAGCCCATATTAGATACTCTTGAGTTTTGGGCCACTGTTGGACCACTACTGCAAAGCAGGGGAGGCAATACCGTCACACACCAATTCCTGTTGTTTGTTATCAACCATTTAGAAGAAAGAAAAAAAAACTCAAGTTAAAGAAATATGCTTTCCACTGCCTCGCTCCCGCATGAGCATGGGGACATTACTGATGTTGACTCCCTTGAAGGTAAGTAGTGGTAACGCAGTTTCTGTGTACTCTTGTAATTGTGGTTTATGTAAGAACTTGTTTTACATGATGAATTACCTATATAAAAAACTGCGAGACTCATTAGACAGATAAAAAGCTACGCAAGTGTCTTTAATTTAAAGCCATGTTAGTTCGCTATAAAATTTCCGAAATATGAATTTTCATGAACGCTAACAAGAAGGTAACTATGCTCAAGTCTCCTGTATAGCTTATTTGGAAGAGTGTGAATGTCCCATTTTAGAAGCAACACCTGTAGAGCTCTCACAGTCAAACGACAAAAATGCTTACAAAGCCTACCCTCAGTACCAACTATTTGCTTGTTATTTTCCCTGTCAATAATGACAGGACATACACAAACCTAAAGTTTCCCAACTACATTAAGCAGATTGATTTTGCATCAGCGCATACACGCACCCGGCAGTACGATCGATGGGTTAGCACTATAAATTGAGTAAGAGGCATTATTTTCCCCCCTCCCCCAACCTCCCCGCCCCTAATCACGTCTAACGTCTAGGTGAGTTGGCTCTTTGATTAGTTCTGACAGGAAGTTCGGACCACTTGGATTAGTTCCAGACGCAGGAGTTGTCCGTCTTTGTGCTCAGGCCTGTTCCTCGCTACTCAGCTGGAAATTCACCTCTCTCTCCCTCCTTTAAGAGCTCCATATCTTTTTATTTCTCCTTTTCTTGTCTCCACTTTTTCCGAACAAGAAAACTGTTTCAGCATTTCCTAAACTTTCTCGCAAATGTGTTTTCAATACCACAGCTAGAAACAAATTTGCATATAAATAAAGAACCCTCAGAATGATTTAGCAGTCAAATACAGACACCCAGGTAAATATCTCATGTGGTGTGTGATCGGGGCAGGATTTAAAATTAAAAAAAAAAAACAACTTACGTAACATATTTCATGGCACCTATTAGAACCAGCTGCCGATTTCGGTAATGTCCACGGATTTGTCACAAGTCAAGAGTTTCCATTATCAGAACTTCACAAATTGTAGCTTCTGGTGCTCGATAACTGACATAATTGACTTCCCGTTTGAGGCACATGAAAACTGCGTTTATTGATTTAACTGATCTCCAGATCTCGATAGGAGCAGCTGATCTCGCATGCAGGTGTAAGTCCTGAAATTTGACCTGGCGCTCCTTCCTCATTTCCCTCGGTAAACAAACAGGTGGAACACTGGTTGCCAGGTCTGAATGTTTTTCCTTCATTTTTTTTTAAGGTTCCCTACGTATATCTTGCTTGCCATTTCAGCTTAATACAATACAAACTGCGATCACAAAGAAATAAATATATCAACCAAAAAATGGTACGCAGTAGCGGCTAAGTCTGGAGAGTTAGTGCGCGGACTTCAGTACATGATGGGAAGTGCTGACCGAAGTACTGTATATTACGTAACTGTCGTGGAATATTCTAATCCACATATATAAATTATCAGGTAAATATGAAGCCTAACAAATACATTTAATAAAGAAAAGAGCAATGGTAAAATAACAGTGCTGTCACAATGACTGTACTCGAAATCCCCCTTGTTTTCTGCTTCGTCTGCAAATTGTAACGCTTTCACGTTGATAGTTTTTTTTTTTTTTTTTTTTTTTTTTCGTACGCCCGCTAATACTCGAGGCGAAATCTCAGGTTATTGTTAATGTCTAACCTGACATTGATTTTACGTGAGTATCCCTTTTCTTGTGCAGAGACAGGTGTCCCTCGCCATTCAGGCAGATACTCGCCGATTTCGGAGGTACCCATTAGAGCTGGGTCGGCTCAGGAGCCGCCAATCCCTGGTCGACGACACTCCTTCAAATGTCCTCGCCAGGTCTCGAGTTAATCCAGTCCAATTCCCGGTCGACGAAAAATCTTCAAATGCCGTCGCCCGGGTTTGATCCTGAATCACCCGGTCGCCAGAGCGGTGTTGTAACCACTACGCTAGCGCGGCTCCCTACGTTGATAGTAAAAGCCTACTATATTATTACCCGCTTTCTTCAATGAAACGTGTACTAAACTTGAGATACGCACGCTGATCAATGACCTAAATTTAATATCTCATTCATTCCATTTTATACACGGCGTAACTAAAAAGACAGATAAAGCAGGAGAGAGAGAGGGGCGAATGAAAGCAAGGACACATGCAACACTAAACACGCGTCGCGCGATACACAATTGCTGCCATCACGCGTGTAAGGCCACATGCACTAACTTTTTTTTCAGACGGACAGTGATAAAAACACTAACCTTCCCAGAGTTAGGTTTTAAAAAAACCTGGAAAACGCTTATTAGAAAAGATGACATTAGATGGGTTTACGTTTGAAAACATTACAGTACCCAGACAGCACATCTTCGAAACAGGAGGTAGAAGAAATTGCATATTTTGAACGCAGCCACTTAGCTCTTTTAAATTTGTATATTTGGGTTCCTTAGGGCTTGCTGACAAAGAATATGTAAAACGTTACGCAAATAGTCTAGGAATTACCAAATTATAACCAAAATAAAATAGTGGGGGTGCCTGACAGCATGAAATCATTTCTGCTCATAAAATTTTTTTATAACGTGTTTGAAAAAACCTTACGTTACGGAAATAGCCTACCATGTTAACTCCAAATTGATTGGAGCGCAACAAATATAAGACTAAACACGATTGGTCGGGCTATAAATACTATCTTGTGTTGTCAGGGGAAACGTGAAAAAGGAGTACTTTTTTGAAAAGATGTGTGGACATGGTTTCATTGGGTAGAGCTGCGAATATACTCGATTCAGAGCGTCTGTTCATTGCCACATCTTGTAATAAACCTACTAAGAAGCAGTGCGTTGAGCACCAGTGTATATTTTTTATAAAATAAAGCCTGGGACATCGGCAGATCGGAGTTGTGCTATATTCATTGCCAGTCAACGAAACTGTTTATTATTCTATGAATTGTGGTAAGCTTGTTGTGATGTATTGTGCTCAGTGTAGAAAGAGAGTATAAATTAGTTATGACGTAGAAGGTACATCCTTCTTGTTTCAGGGACCGTGGTCTTAAAGTTATTGAGCAGCACCTGGTCAGAGCTTTGCTGAAGCCAGAGGTGGACAGCATACTCCTTGGTCCATATAGCAACCAGTGGGGTGGCTCCAGAACTCATTAAAGTAATCGAGCAGAGGAGGCCTTTACTGCAGTCATCACGAAAGATAAGAGAGTGTGGCCATGGAGCTCAACATTATGTACCCCATCTTAAAATGACCTTGTAAAAATAACATTAAGAGGGGAATTTAATTGTTTTAATATCAGGAACTGAGAACATCTCCAATACTAGTTCCAATAAAGACAAACTATTGAAGTCATGATGACAAATACCAACAGAGCTTGAACAAAACAAAACCAGTATTACCTCATATTACTACTACACAACTGACACACATAGGATACTATTAAAAATATATGTCACTACAAGATTCATATTGATAAATTCTGTACATATAACTTGTAATTAAAATTGATTGTGATTCCTGGTTCCCTTTGTATTTGAATCAGGACACATATACATTCATGACAGCACTGAATACATATTGTTATTTGAAAAGTTATCAGTGACTCCTTTAAGATATCCTCTTAGAGTGTTATATGTATGTGAGTGTCACAGTGTTGTCAAGTGTGGTGGAATAAATTAAATTGTTTCTCTGTCTGTTGTTGTTATGACTTACACTTCATCATACACATACCCTAGACATATAACGTAGTCATCACACTATTCCAGAATAATTCTGACTGAGGTATACATATGTGGCAGCAAGTAAGGTTATATATAATACACTACTCTTATTAGATATAGATACCTTCACAGCTGATCTCAGTCAGTACACTAAGTCCCCTATAAATATTTATAACATCCCACTTCACCACATATATTGGGGTCTCGCTCTCGGGATTTTGAATCTTTCCCTATTACAAATATTGGGGGTAATTCACTTCAGGGAATAATAAGAATTAAAAGGTATCCTTGGGTGGAATTAAATAAGGTTGAGCTCTCGGTGCCTGTGTTGTCCATTAGATATATATTTAGAGATTGAATTGTTAGTTAGACATTGTATAAACTTACCTGATAGACAATGGCGGACCTAGCCAAATTTCGATCTGCTGCTGTTCAGACTGCAAAAGAGTTAGGATTAGATGGGCAAGTTATGGTTGCCTATGTCACTACTGAATGTGACAAATTTATTGAACGCGAAGAAAGAAGGTTTGAAGCCGAAAGAAAGTTAGAGGCTGAAAGGGAAATTAAGAAGTTACAATTTGAGGCTGAGGCTGGGACTAAGAGGTTGCAGGCTGAGGCTGAGGCTAAGAGGCTGCAGAAAGAGAAGAGAAGAAATTAGCTGCAGAAAGGGAAGAGAAGAAATTAGCTGCAGAAAGGGAAGCAGAAGAAAAGGAGGAGAAGAGATTACAAAGGGAACATGAGTTACGACTAAGGGAGTTTGAGTTTCAGGGCCATGCTCCTGAAAATGGTGCCAGTCCCTTTGCCTCTGATGCCACTGCTAGCCAAGGAGCCTCAACCTCAGCTATGAATTTTCATTTAGATCATTTTGTTGAGAAAGACGATGATATAGAGAGCTATCTAAATAGGTATGAACTATTAGCTACCACGTATGGGTTAGAGAGAGAAAGGTGGAGCTTAAAGTTATCTCAAGGACTTCGTGGGGCAGCTTATGAAGTTTTTGCAAAAATGAGCAGAAGTGATCAGGAAAATTATGACATGCTAAAGCAGGCTCTTTTGTTAAGATATGAAAAGAATGCAGAATTTTATAGAAAAAAATTTAGGAATGCTAAACTACTGTCAGGTGAAACCTATCACCAGTTCTCTGCACGAATAGAGACATACTTGGAGAAATGGACTTCTCTGGGGAAAACCCAAGATCTTAAGGAAATGGTCCTTATAGAGCAATTAAGAGAGTCCATGGCTCCAGACCTGAGAAAGTTTCTCATGGAACAAGGTGCAGAGAGGCTGGTGAGTTGCTAAATGTTGCTGAAAGGTATCAAGCAGCTCAAGCAGAGGTAACAGGTAATAAAAAAGAAACAAGTGGATAACTTTAGGGCACCACAGAACTTTAATAAATTTGATCCTAGGGATCAAAACAAAGGTAAGCACCAGTTTGATAGGCCACGGTATGAAAATAAAAATAAAACCCCACAATTCGATGAAAGGAAATATGATGAAAGAAAATCTTTCAACCAAGGAAAAAGGTGGTGTAAAAATTGTAAGATGAACAATCATGACACTGACCATTGTAGAAGGAAACCTCCTCATTGTGCTGCTATGACATCGGGGAAAAAGGAAAAGAAGGTCAAACCTGAAGAACTACAGGAACCATACCACCCCCCAGTGTGTGAAGATGTCATCTGTAATGGTGTCACTATAGGTGTTTATATGATACCGGTTTAGATTACGATTCCGTTGTGAGTTCTCACCTGGTGCAGGCCGATCAATACACCACAGAAACAGTGGAGATTCAAACTGCAACCAAGGATGTAGCTACCATGACACTTCCCGTCGCCCGAATAAAAGTGAAAACGCGATATGTGGAAGGAATCATAAAAGCAGCAGTGATAAATGAGCCAATCTACCCTCTGATATTGGGGTGTAGATATGTCTTCTTGGGGAATCCCAAGAGACCTGTGATATTGGCAACAGTGCAGACCAGATCACAGTCTAAAAAGGAGGAGGATAATCCAATAAATACTCATCCAGATGAGATGAGGAAGGCACAGGCTGAGGACAAAACACTCAAGCCATGTTTCAAGAAGTTGCCCAAATCTCATACACCTCCAGGCAAGGGAGAGTTTTATATGAAGAACAAACTGATATATAGGAAGGCTGGATCTGAATCCAATGGTCACGGACAGCTGGTCCTTCCCACTTCATATAGGACTAAAGTGTTGGAACTAGGGCATGCGATTCCCTTCAGTGGTCATATGGGAATCAGCGCAACAGGACAGCGAATAGCTTGTCACTATTTCTGGCCAGGAATAACTGAAGATATCAAACGATATGTAAAATCCTGTCCAGAGTGCCAACGAGTAGCACCTAAACATTGGACTGCACCAGCAACTCTGGGGAAATGCCCATAGTGGGAACACCCTTTGAGAGAGTTGCCGTGGATCTTGTGGGACCTCTCACCCGAACCAAGAGAAGGAACAGCTACATTCTGACTCTGGTGGACACTTGTTTCTATGTGGGGAGAGGCAGTAGCCCTGTCATCGATTGATTCTAAACATGTGGCAGAGGCATTGCTCACAATTTTCACAAGGTTAGGCTTTCCCAATCAAATCTTGACTGATAATGGCTCTCAGTTCAAGGGGAAACTAACTGAAGAAGTTTTCAGGATCTTCCAGGCCAAACACTTCCATTGTAGTGTGTACCATCCCCAAGGGAACGGCCAAGTGGAAAGATTTAACGGCACGTTGATGTCGATCCTGAGAAAGTTGGCACACGAAAAACCAGATACATGGGACCAGTACCTGCACGCCGCCCTCTTTGCTTATCGGGAGGTACCCCATAGTTCAACCGGTATGGCCCCGGCAACATTATTGTTTGGAAGGCCAATAAAAGGTCCACTCGAAGCTTTGTTAAGAACGTGGACTGATGAAAAGGCAGAGGAAAACATTACATCTTCATACCAATATGTGAATGAGCTGACCACTCGTTTAAAAACTGGCTGGAAACTTGCCAATGAAAATTTGAAACAAGCCAGGAAGAAACATGCTGCCTATTATAACAGGAAGGCGAAAGACAGAGATTTGGCTGTGGGAGAGAAGGTACTGCTTCTTCTCCCCGGGAGTCAGAATAAGTTACAGATTGGATGGCAGGGTCCATATACAGTTCTAGAGAAGGTGTCTAGAACAAATTATAAGATAGATAAGAAGGGGAAAGAAAAAATCTATCATGTGAATCTCCTGAAGAAATATTTGGAAAGAGAACATCAGGAAGAGACACACTTGTTGACCTTGTCCATCGCCATGGAGATGAAAAAGGAACCACTTTCATCATTTGAATATCCATTACACCCCTGTGAGACAGCAGCACAGGTGAAAATCAGTACACATTTAACGAAAACTCAGAAAGAGAGAGTGCAACAGGTTCTAAATAATCATGCAGAGGTGTTAACAGACCGACCAGGGCATACAAACCTATTGGAATATGATATGAAACTGATAGACCCCACACCTGTCTGTATGAAACCATATTCGATTCCGTTTGCTAAGGAGAAAGCTTTGAAGGAAGAGATAGACTATCTGTTGAAGGAAGGAATTATTTCGCACAGTGAATCTTCGTATAGTTCCGGTGTTGTACTCTTAAGGAAGCCCTCTGGAGAACATAGACTCTGTATAGATTACAGGAGACTGAATGCTATTACAGAAGGACAGGTGGATCCATTGCCGGATACAAATCAGCTGTTTGCCAGACTAAATAAAGCTAAATATTTCTCAAAAGTGGATCTGAGTAAAGGATACTATCAGATTCCAGTAAAGCCTGAGGTTAGACCATACCTAGCTTTTAGTACCTCAGAAGGACACTATGAGTTTAATAGATTGCCATTTGGATTGAAGAATGCGCCTAGTGTCTTCTCTAGAATGATGAGAAAATTATTGGACCCTCTGAATAATCCATATATAACAAATTTCATGGATGATATCCTTATAGCAACAGAAACATTTGAGGAACACATTGACTCTCTGAACATGCTGTTTAATCGACTTAGGGAAGCAAATTTAACAGCCCGACCAACCAAATGTTGCGTTGGATGTAAAGAATTGGAATTTTTGGGACACACACAGTTTATCAGGGAAACATGACCCCTGACCCAAAGAATTTAGAGAAACTACAGAAAGCCCCGAGACCACAAACCAAGAAGGACGTGAGATCCTTTGTCTCATTATGTGGTTTCTACCAGAAGTATATCAAAAACTTTAATTCCATATGTGCACCGTTAACTGATTTGACACGTAAAGGACATCCAGATCGCATTACATGGACACCACAATGTGAAATGGCTTACCAAGAATTGAAGGAAAAGCTCACAAGTAAACCTATTTTGAAATTACCTGACTTAAGTCAAGAATTCATAGTAAGGACGGATGCCAGTAATATTGGGTTAGGTGCAACTCTACTACAGAAATCAGATGCATTGGATGGGGAATTAAGCCCAGTGGCATATGCTAGCAGAAAGTTGAATAAAGCTGAAATCAACTACTCAACTAGCGAAAAAGAATGTCTTGCAGTAATATGGGCAATAAAGAAATTCAATATTTATCTGTATGGGAAGGCATTTAAGTTGCAAACGGACCACAAACCTTTATCGTTTCTAGCACAGGCTAGGCATGAGAACTCTAGGTTACTCCGATGGTCCTTACTTTTGGCTCCCTATAATTTTAGCATTGAGTATATATCTGGAAAAACAAATTTGGGAGCGGATTTTTTAAGCCGCCATCCGTGTGATGAGAATCACCGTAAACCCCAGAAATAATAATAAATTTCTCTATGTGTATATAGAATAAAGGACTGACATATAATGTCTGTTTTAAGAGGGGAGATGTCGTGGAATATTCTAATCCACATATATAAATTATCAGGTAAATATGAAGCCTAACAAATACATTTAATAAAGAAAAGAGCAATGGTAAAATAACAGTGCTGTCACAATGACTGTACTCGAAATCCCCCTTGTTTTCTGCTTCGTCTGCAAATTGTAACGCTTTCACGTTGATAGTAAAAGCCTACTATATTATTACCCGCTTTCTTCAATGAAACGTGTACTAAACTTGAGATACGCAAGCTGATCAATGACCTAAATTTAATATCTCATTCATTCCATTTTATACACGGCGTAACTAAAAAGACAGATAAAGCAGGAGAGAGAGAGGGGCGAATGAAAGCAAGGACACATGCAACACTAAACACGCGTCGCGCGATACACAATTGCTGCCATCACGCGTGTAAGGCCACATGCACTAACTTTTTTTTTTCAGACGGACAGTGATAAAAACACTAACCTTCCCAGAGTTAGGTTTAAAAAAACCTGGAAAACGCTTATTAGAAAAGATGACATTAGATGGGTTTACGTTTGAAAACATTACAGTACCCAGACAGCACATCTTCGAAACAGGAGGTAGAAGAAATTGCATATTTTGAACGCAGCCACTTAGCTCTTTTAAATTTGTATATTTGGGTTCCTTAGGGCTTGCTGACAAAGAATATGTAAAACGTTACGCAAATAGTCTAGGAATTACCAAATTATAACCAAAATAAAATAGTGGGGGTGCCTGACAGCATGAAATCATTTCTGCTCATAAAATTTTTTTATAACGTGTTTGAAAAAAACCTTACGTTACGGAAATAGCCTACCATGTTAACTCCAAATTGATTGGAGCGCAACAAATATAAAACTAAACACGATTGGTCGGGCTATAAATACTATCTTGTGTTGTCAGGGGAAACGTGAAAAAGGAGTACTTTTTTTGAAAAGATGTGTAGACATGGTTTCATTGGGTAGAGCTGCGAATATACTCGATTCAGAGCGTCTGTTCATTGCCACATCTTGTAATAAACCTACTAAGAAGCAGTGCGTTGAGCACCAGTGTATATTTTTTATAAAATAAAGCCTGGGACATCGGCAGATCGGAGTTGTGCTATATTCATTGCCAGTCAACGAAACTGTTTATTATTCTATGAATTGTGGTAAGCTTAAAATATTCAATATCTTTTAATGAAAATTGAATGTAAATTGTTAATTTATGCCTGTATATATGTGTAGTTCAGTAGCAAACATGATGTAAAGCCTATAATGCTCCAGCCTGAACAGAAGGTGTCGGAGGAAAGTAAAACTGCATGGAATGGCCAAACAGTACACTGACACCTAGATGATTGACTAGAAAGAAATAATGCTGGAATTGCAGAGGCGTAGTAACCATTAGGGAGGGAAATACTGGTATAAAATATTTCAGATGAAGCTGACAGTTGGCCTAACGCTCTGAACTCAATGTTTGTGATGTATTGTGCTCAGTGTAGAAAGAGAGTATAAATTAGTTATGACGTAGAAGGTACATCCTTCTTGTTTCAGGGACCGTGGTCTTAAAGTTATTGAGCAGCACCTGGTCAGAGCTTTGCTGAAGCCAGAGGTGGACAGCATACTCCTTGGTCCATATAGCAACCAGTGGGGTGGCTCCAGAACTCATTAAAGTAATCGAGCAGAGGAGGCTCTTACTGCAGTCATCACGAAAGAGAAGAGAGTGTGGCCATGGAGCTCAACATTATGTACCCCATCTTAAAATGAGCTTGTAAAAATAACATTAAGAGGGAATTTAATTGTTTTTTAATATCAGGAACTGAGAACATCTCCAATACTAGTTCCAATAAAGACAAACTATTGAAGTCATGATGACAAATACCAACAGAGCTTGAACAAAACAAAACCAGTATTACCTCATATTACTACTACACAACTGACACACATAGGATACTATTAAAAATATATGTCACTACAAGATTCATATTGATAAATTCTGTACATATAACTTGTAATTAAAATTGATTGTGATTCCTGGTTCCCTTTGTATTTGAATCAGGACACATATACATTCATGACAGCACTGAATACATATTGTTATTTGAAAAGTTATCAGTGACTCCTTTAAGATATTCTCATAGAGTGTTATATGTATGTGAGTGTCACAGTGTTGTCAAGTGTGGTGGAATAAATTAAATTGTTTCTCTGTCTGTTGTTGTTATGACTTACACTTCATCATACACATACCCTAGACATATAACGTAGTCATCACACTATTCCAGAATAATTCTGACTGAGGTATACATATGTGGCAGCAAGTAAGGTTATATATAATACACTACTCTTATTAGATATAGATACCTTCACAGCTGATCTCAGTCAGTACACTAAGTCCCCTATAAATATTTATAACATCCCACTTCACCACAGTAACAATAAAAATAGTCCAATAACATAAGCTGCAGCAGGGGAGTGAAGTGTTATAGACTCAGCTTGTATCAGGTGGGATGATCAGTTCCCTGCCTTGCTGCCTTTGCTTTCACTAACTCAAGAGCAGTAAGTACCCATTTACTACTGAATAGACTGGAGCATGATGCTTCGTGGTTTCGAACCCGGTAAATCTGCCTCGAGAAGCATGTAATCTAACCGCTCTACCACTCGACACTCTCGAGTACATTCCATACATGTTAACATTCTTACTGAGCCCCCTTAAGCGCCACTTCCGGCACACATTTTTCTTTGCTTCTTTATTCTGACCACAAAGAGTCAAACATCAAAGCCACATATTCTTTCAACAGGGAAAGATGAGCGCCGGCAAATGACACCTGATTATTTCAACAAAAATATTCTTACTTATGTAATGAATTTCTCAAATCAACTGTGTCCTCCATGAAAAGATCCACACTGCCTGTGCGCACACATCTTTAAGAAACATGTTCGATTTAAGTACACACATCTTTAAGAAACATGTTAGATTTAAGTACAGACATCTTTAAGAAACATGTTCGATTTAAGTACAGACATCTTTAAGAAACATGTTCGATTTAAGTACAGACATCTTTAAGAAACATGTTCGATTTAAGTACAGACATCTTTAAGAAAACATGTTCCATTTAAGTACAGACATCTTTAAGAAACATGTTCCATTTAAGTACAGACATCTTTAAGAAAACTTGTTCCATTTAAGTACAGACATCTTTAAGAAAACATGTTTCATTTAAGTACAGAAATCTTTAAGAAACATGTTCCATTTAAGTACAGACATCTTTAAGAAAACATGTTCCATTTAAGTACAGATATCTTTAAGAAAACATGTTCCATTTAAGTACAGACATCTTTAAGAAACATGTTCCATTTAAGTACAGACATCTTTAAGAAAACATGTTCTATTTAAGTACAGACATCTTTAAGAAACATGTTCCATTTAAGTACAGACATCTTTAAGAAAACATGTTCCATTTAAGTACAGACATCTTTAAGAAAACATGATCCATTTAAGTACAGACATCTTTAAGAAACATGTTCGATTTAAGTACAGACATGTTCGATTTAAGTACACACATATTCGATTTAAGTACATGAAAAAGACCTAAATGAAGAGCCCTTAGTGCGGCAGGGGTTGGGTGCGTGAAATGAGCTTTGGCCGTCAGTCTGTGTGCTTGTCTGCCTTTCTTCCTGCTTAACTCCCAGGGCGTGCTGCTACTTTTCCATCCAATTATACAAGATTATTTCTGATATTTCTAGTCATTTATTGTTGCTTTTACTCTCTTTATTACATTTTTTACGTAACTGACCTCATTTTTTTGTCTGGTCTTGGCGAAAAATTCATGAAGCCCTCATTGAAAAAACCAGACATGTGACATTTCTATACAGACTGAGTTACTGACCTGAGCACATAAAGCATGCTCCACAGAAGGTGTAGAAACGAAATCTATTAACACATTCTCCTCCAAGAAAATGAAGCATACAAACAGGGTGTTCTTTGTCTCATAGCGTTTCATATTTTACAATTCAGTTTTCTCTGACTTCATTTTTTGTGACGTCTGGTTTTTCCAAATGAGGTCTTTAAAAAAAAAAAAAAACACACACACACAAACACAGAGAGAGAGAGAGAGAGAGAGAGAGAGAGAGAGAGAGATACACGCATACACACACATATACATACACACAAACAGACATGGACACACAAATACGTATCCACGAGACATACACAACAGACAATGATCAAGAGATAAGTACAGCAGACAAACCAAAGAGGAAAACATAAAAACATCAGATAAGACAAACAGTTAGCTAGCTAGCTTCATGATGACACTGGTGGTAGCTCAATGATGATATAAATGACTAGGTAGTTGGACATTTCTAAACTGGGATAAGCCGACAGGTCATTTGATTGGCTTCGTCAACCCTCCTTTTTATTTATTACCATTCAGCGCCCTACGGAGCACATAGGCTATCAACTAATTCACGCCCGTAGAAATGTGTTCGTCGTCTTTCCCTGTCTTCTGTAAAACTACGTGTCTGTCCCCCCCCCCCCCCCCCGCCCCCCCCATATTCCATGTGTTATGTGTTTGTCATTTCCCTCATTGTATCTTATTCTGGACATTCTAGAACAAGAACTGTTTTGTAATGCTTGAACTGCGACCTAGTTTAATACAGACAGATGATATATAGATGACAGACAGATAGATGATATATAGATGATAGACAGATGATATATAGATGACAGACAGATGATATATAGATGACAGACAGACAGATGATATATAGATGACAGACAGATGATATATAGATGACAGACAGATGATATATAGATGCCAGACAGATGATATATTGATGACAGACAGATGATATATAGATAAAAGACAGATGATATATAGATGACAGACAGATAGATGATATATAGATGACAGACAGATGATATATAGATGACAGAAAGATGATATACAGATGACAGACAGATGATATATAGATGACAGACAGACAGATGATATATAGATGACAGACAGATAGATGATATATAGATGACAGACAGATGATATATAGATGACAGAAAGATGATATACAGATGACAGACAGATGATATATAGATGACAGACAGACAGATGATATATAGATGACAGACAGATAGATGATATATAGATGACAGACAGATATATAGATGACAGACAGATAGATGATATATAGATGACAGACAGATGATATATAGACAGACAGATAGATGATATATAGATGACAGACAGATGATATATAGATGACAGACAGATAGATGATATATAGATGACAGACAGATGATATATAGATGACAGACAGATAGAGATACAGACAGACAAGTTGACTGACCACAGAGAGACAAACAGGCAGAGAAAGTAGTAGATGTGCCGGGGTGCAGGCATACAGGCAGATATGAAGGAAGGTTGGTAGTGGGTAGAAAGACAAGAGACAGACCAAAGAGGGATTTCAATTTAGTGGGAAAAACAACTTGATCTATGCTGCTAGAGTGTTTTTCCCCCCGGAGACGATATAATTATTGTAGCTTCCCTCTGGGCAAGCGGATCAGTAACAACCCTGTTTAATTTGGGCTCTTCCGTCTGTGCCGTGACTGAAAATCCCAGATATATCCAAGATTTTCATTCTATACTATCCGTCCACCTAGCAAAGCTACCGCTGGGAGATAGATGTTAGTAGCAAGCAGTGTCAGGTTAGTTGTTTGTGTTTACCGGTTTTCTGACAGTGTTGCATGAACACAGCGTGTATTAACTATCTCTCAATCAATCAAGTGATGTTTAAAAATAAAAATCGAAGAAGGCTAGGTGGTGCGTATAGGTGTTTAACAGAACACCTCAGTCCAGACTCAGCCTTTTAAAAAAAATGTTTATAGTTTAGGGGAAGTGTAAGTGATAAAAGGGTACTTAGGGGTGGTAGGGGCACTTGGTCACAAGCACAAACGGCAGTCGAAATACACGACTTCCAAGTCGTCTCCTGCGTACAGAGGTCAGAACCATTCTCTCTTTCCCCCCCCCCCCCCCCCCCCCCTTACGTACAGAGGTCAGAAACATCTCTCCCCCCCCCACCCCACCCCACCCAAAGTGACAGCGTGTTTTATAAATTTTTTACACGTTTATAAAAAATTCAGTTACCTGGTGAGTAATATCTCGTGGAAATATTTTAACACCCCCCTCCCCTACTAAAGGCTGTTTATATTAAGTTACAAGAAAACAATGCAGATTTTATTGACGCAAAACGCTCCTCTCGGAACTCCTTGATGGTGAGCAAGGTCAAGCATCTGAAATGATAACCACTAGCACAGAAGAGGAAACCAATGGTGATGAAGATGACATAAAGATGGAAGAACTGAAGGCAGCACTGGAGAAAATCAAGATGGGCAAAGCAGCATGGCATGACGGTATAACACCAGAAATGGTTAAGTACATGGGAGCATCAGGCGACCTATTATTCTTAAGGGTCATACAGGCAGCGTGGTGCAAAAAGACAATACCAAAGGATTGGGAGATTGCCATCATAACACCAGTTTTCAAAAAGGGTGACAATCGACGATGTGGAAACCATAGAGGCATATCCATTCTCAGTGTCCCTGGTAAAATCTACTCTAGAATCCTAGAGCAGAGACTCCGACGCCTAGCTGAGCCACAATTGGATGAGATCCAGTGCGGATTCCGAGCTAACCGAAGTACTCAAGACCTAATCTTCATACTCAGACAGCTGAATGAAAAGGCCCTTGAGTATAAAGTGAGATCCATCTTTGTTTCATAGATCTGGAAAAGGCGTTTGACAGGGTCACCTGGAGCAAACTTTGGGACTGTTTGGCAAGGAAGAACATTCCAGCACCTCTGATTCATGCTATACAGAGCTTCTACAAGTCTTGCAGAAATTATGTGAGGACAGCAAACCATAAGTCAGAAGAGTTCCGGACCACCACTGGTGTAAGACAAGGTGATATCCTGTCACCTTATCTTTTCATACTCCTCATGGACGATGTCATCAAGGCATGTAAGGAGAGAACAAGAAAGTATTCAGTGGGGTACTGGAAGATGAGACCGGTCTGTATTTCAGAGCTGGCATTTGCTGATGATGTTGCCCTGATTGCTAAATCAGAGGCACATCTCCAATCCAACCTGCAAGTCTGGAAGGAAGAGCTGGAGAAGAGAGGGATGGTCATAAGCAGCTCTAAAATAAAATCCATGGTGATATCACGAGAAGAAAGAAGACATCATATTAAGCTGGGAGAACAGGTCCTGGAGCAGGTCGACCACTTTAAATACCTCGGAGCTATTATAGACCGAAATGAGGCATCAAAGAAGAGTTGGCCACTCGAAAAGCAGCAGCCGGGAGACTTTTTCAGGCCATAAATCGAGGATTCCTCAGCAAGAGAGAGGTTAGTAAGAAAACGAAGATGGCTGTATACCGCTCCACCTATGTCCCAGTCTTGACATGTGGATGCGAGTCATGGGCAATGACTACAATCCACAAAAGCCAGATCGAAACCTCAGAAATGAGGTATCTGAGGAAGGTGGTTAAGTAACAAGAAGAGACATGTGTTGTTGAGATCAGGCATGCCCCCAGTCTACCCAGCTGTAAATGGGTAACTCACCCTAGTCCTGAGTTAGGGAAGGCAAAGGCTCCAGGGGAAGCAGGCCCTAAACTTGGTCACTCCAACCGACGCAGGATGGTGTATGTATGAAGTAGAAGTGTAGAGTGTGATTACCGCGAATGGTGTACTGTTCGTGTGCTGACCAATATAACCACTCATACACTTGTGTCTACAAGGCACCAATGCAGACTGCTGGAATCTTTGTTTACTCAATTTATTCAGACGTACACACTGGGACATACGAGTACATCATGGTATGTTGACATATCAATTTGTAGGTATACATAGCAGATCTGAAGTCATGACACATTCAGAAATAATGGGCAGTACATCAAAAGTTCAATTGTCATGATACATTATGAAACCACGAAAGAGGGGGTTTCTAGCAAGATTGAGATCTCCCTGTCACTGTCCGATAATAGGATAAATAATCTGTTCTCTTGGCAGTGATCAAAACATATGATGACCGAAATCTAACATGGCTGCCTCCCTGAGTTGTCGTTCACTCATTCATAGGAAGGAGAATATAAGCCAGAGTTAATTTATAATGGGTATATAAATGATTTCATAAATGTTTCCATACAGCTCTACGGTGATCAGGTTAATTCACGTAGCCATAACCGCTGCAGGAAAGTCTGTCATCTTCGTCGATACAAAACACGACCCTAGCGATACGAAGCACAATGTTCCATCTAGGTCGAATCGACATGAGATCATCAAAATAGGGTCTGGCAATACATGGAGTCCGAATTATACATTGTACCGTACCTTAGGAGAGTCTCTAACATAAACTATAGTAGAGATACCATCTCCTTTAGAAGAAAACCACTTCCTGAATCATATTTCCTTAAGAATCTACCAGCCCTTTGAAAAATGCGTACCCGCCATTATCACGGTACATCGGAACTCATCACGACTTGTCAAGACAACTCATACTTCCGCTAGACCGGAATAACAAGAATCTAGTCCCTCCTACCCATCCAAAATATACAATATAGGACTGATTCTACTTGTACTAATAATATGTAATACATATGAATTCAGGCCATAAACACAATAAGCAAATTAATATATTTTCTGGCCCTAAAAAATAAGTACAAACGTAAGCGCAATATCCTTGCGCCGGATCAATATCCAGAACGATTACTCCTATAATCAAAAGTGTGAATCAAACATGGATTCTCTCGCTTTTACCATAGACAGCATTTTCATACACAAATGAATGAATGTCTATATTTTTTCCCATATTAAATAGCCATATCGATTTTTGTAATATGTGCGTCAAAATATGCACGCAACAGATTACCACACCCCTCGGGAAAAAAAAAATGGTACATTTTTTTTTTTTTTTTGAAATACATCTAGGAGCAACATACAATAGGCTCACAACGCACCAATACAATGCGCAGATGATAAGCATAAGTTTTATGACCTTAGAGAAAGTACTTCTCTAAGTATAAATATTTCCAGAGAGGTGTCACCAACGCATACTACAATATTAGCAATGACACAATTTCCACATTAGTTTATACATAAATTTCATCTAAGATATCTTAACATCATGATCATCAAAGACGAAAAACATTGAAAGATCAGCGGTGAATAAATATCAATGAACCGCTAAGTAGTGTTACAATCAATATATGATATATTACATATGTGTACACATTTCAACATAGAAACAACTGTATCAAAGTTGTATAACAGTTATGAATCATGTGGGCATCTAGACAAAATATCTGCCATCACATTTTCTGACCCACGGATAGCTCGCACCGAAAAATGAAATGGCTGTAGAGCAATCGCGTATCGCGTTGATCTCGCGCTCTTCAGATTTTTACTCTGAATAGCCGTAAGAGCTTTCTGGTCAGTTTCCACAATGAAATGCGCGCCCAGAAGAAATCTTTGCAGTTTAAGGATTGACCAAACCATAGCCAATAATTCACGGTCTAGGACCGAGTAATTCTTCTCTGCGGCATTTAATTTCCGAGAAATATACATCACAGGATGCAGAGTTCCAGAGTACTCTTGCATTAGTGCTTCTCCAATCCCGGTGGATGAAGCGTCACTACGAAGAATAAATGTCTTATCCTTAGAAGGCAATACTAGGATAGGTGAAGTAGAAAACATAGTTTTAACCTTATCCAAAGAGGATTGACATTCTTGAGTCCAATGGACTACATTAGGAGACCCTTTCTTTAGCAAGGAAGAAAGAGGTGACATATGGAGGACAGATTCGGGATGAATCGTCCATAAAATTGTATTAGACCTAAGAGACTTCGTACTTGCTTTTTAGTCTTAGGAATAGAAATGTTAAGTATCTTACTTGTATTATGGTCTTCTGTTTTTAGGAACCCATGACCAACACGGTGTCCTAAGAAAGATATTTCGCTAAAACCAATACATGCTTTCGATGGTTTCGCTGTCAGGTTATGCTCGCGTAAGATAGACAATAGTTCATTTATACCATTATAGTGATCGTTCCAAGTATCACTGAAAAGACAGATGTCATCAAGATACGCAATGACATCTGAGCGATGAGATAGGATTCGACGCATCATGCGTACAAATGTTGCAGGGGCGTTCATAAGACCGAAAGGCATGAAATTCCATTGGAATAGACCCCTAGGCGTCGAAAAAGCAGTAAACGGTTCGGCGTGTTCGGATAGTGGAACTTGCCAATATCCCTTAGACAAATCGAGTTTAGTAAAGAAGTGAGAATTCGATAGTCTCGTAAGTAGCTCTTCTAGTAAAGGCATAGGTTCAGCATCGAATTTAGTCACTTGATTCAATTTGCGATAATCCACGCAAAGACGTATGTTATTGTCTTTTTTTCGTACTATAACCATCGGCGAAGAATATGCTGATGTGGATGGTTCAATAATTTTTAACTCTATCATCTCATCTAACTCTTTCTCTACCTGTGCTTGAAAATGTATCGGGATAGGATACGGTCTGACTCTTATAGGACTATGGTCAGTAAGAATAATGTCATGTTGAATGACATCAGTTTGACCAGGAATGTCAGTAAGGACATCCTGAAATTGTTCTAACATAGTAAAAACTTGTTTCTGCTCTCCTGGAGATAATTCTGGAGAAATTGCAACATCTTTCCATGATTCATTAGAGTGAAGAGGAATCATTGGAAAAGGTAAATTTACATCCGAGAAACTCGTTTCCTCATCCTGTATTACTGACAGAGATGAGTACTGTCCATGTTGGACTGGAAAATCGTCCGTTGCCTGGAAAACAGGTTGTAAATAATCAGGACGTTCATGGAATTCCGTGAGCATGTTGATGTGGAAGGTTTTACGCTTCCCGTCAATATCGACGATATAGTCAACATCGGAAACTTTTGATATTATATCGTACGGACCTTTCCAAGAAATGAGAAGTCTATTTTCCCTACAAGGTAGCAAGACAAATGCTTTGTCACCTGGACAAAGTTGTCGCAAACATCTCTTTTTATTGGCAAATTCCCTTGCCTTCTGTTTCGCAAATTCAGAAGAAGCAGTTGCCAATTTGCATGCTTCAATAATCTTGTGTCTAAGTGCGATGACATATTCATAAGAGGATTTTGTGTCATCGACAATATTATCAGCAGTTATAAGATCATGAAGTAAGGACATAGGACCTCGCGGTTTCGCGCCAAAGACAAGTTCAAAGGGAGAAAATCCTGTATGTTCGTTGGCGACCTCTCTATATGCAAAGAGAGCCGCGGGGTAAAACCCTATCCCAATCCTGAGGATGATCTTCTGTTATCTTACCTAGTAGGTTTTTTTTCAGAGTTCTATTCAAACGTTCCACCATCCCATTGGACATAGGATGATAAATACTACTCAGCGATCTCTCTATCTTCAGAGTCGACATTACTTGAGACATGGTATCCGATATGAGTTGGGTACCATGGTCGGATAATATTTCTGCTGGAAACCCCAGACGAGAAAATATTAACCAAAGAGCATCTGCGACATCAGCAGTAGTTATGCTCTTTAGAGGAACAGCCTCCGGCCAACGTGTGCACATATCAACACACGTCAAAATAAATTGGTGTCCTCTAGCAGACTTTATCTTAAATGGACCAATGATGTCTATCGCCATTTTTTGAAATGGCCGAATGGGAATGTCTGCAGCCTGAATAGGTGCATCATGGCGTGGACCTCTGGATTTAATCTCTTGACATACTTTACAAGATCGACAATAGATTCGTATGTCCTTATTCACAGCAGGCCAAAAGAAAGATTGAAGAACTCTAGCTTTAGTACGGGAAAAACCCATATGTCCAGCACACTGCGAATCATGAGCGTGCTGTAAGATTTTTAACTCTCATATTTTTAGGCACAAGGATTTGAGAATGAATGGACTTAGCGGAGTCTTGTACCATACGTACAAGTACGCCATTCTTCATCGTAATCCAAGATTTACGATTTGTATCCTTATTCGGATCACCTTTTTTTGCCAGAGTAAAGAATTTCTTTAGAGTAGGATCATCTTCCTGCTGTTTGATAAAGGAATCGTGGGAAATCTCCAAGGGATCATCTTGGATCTGCGCATCATTATCTTCAGAATGTGAAGATTGTGGCATATTAAGAGCTTGAGCCCTAGTGATTACTGCATTAGCAGATTGCATATTAACATTTTCCCAATTAGAAATTTGCTGTGGAGTGCATTCTTTCACTCCATGAATGCGACCGATGATAAGATCAGCGATCGGATTCGGCAAGAGACATGCTTGCACCTCTCCTGTAAAGAAAGGCGTAGCAATATTGATAATGGCAGTGGAGTACTTCTCCAATGTGCCACCAAATGTTACACATTTGACTATATTGCCTGTAGCTCGAGAAGGATTTACGAGTGATTGCCTCACTCCAATGGTAGTGCACCCCGAATCGAAAAGAATTGATACCGGAGTACCATCTATTAGGCCCCTATTAAAGACAAGAGCACCCCTTCCATTATGCGCAATTGACGCATGGAGAGCGGGAAGCGGGTGACCGCAGCTTAAAGTAGACACTGTGGGTGGATCGAATAATGTTTTGCATTGCGAACACTCAGATGCTCTAGCAAAATCGAAAGCGGAATTTGCTACACTGTTGGAGTCTTTTTTATCATTATTCTGATTATCGGTGTCGTGGAACTCCTGTTGTGCAGAGTTAGCCTGGTAATAAGATTTACCATGTCTTTTGTGTTGTGATCTACCTCGGTTATAATTGTCTCTATAATTATTATTGCCTCTGTAATAACCCCTATTTGGGTTTGAATCATAATATTCATGATCATAATCATCATGCTCATTATATTGAGTATCCCTGTAATATTGTTTCTTTTGTCTCCATGAAGCACTTGGGTAGTTCCTATAGCTACTCCCTTTCCGAGAATTTCTAACATTATGGGTACCCCTCGCGTGTCGAGGACTATCAGCCCGATTCCAGTTCTTCAAAGAAGAACCCTGATTTGAGCGGTTATCTTGGTTTTGATACTTATTCCAATTAACCTTTTTATCAAATTTATTTTTAGCTCCTTGGAATTTGTGTGAGTAATTCTGATTATATTCTGTTGCCGAAGCAACTGGCATACTCTCTTTAATGTTAGAGTTACTAAGAATCATGTCAGGGTGTGCCGTGGCATACTGGTCACAATATTCTTCCATTTGCTTTATTGTACCAGGTTTACGCTCATGTAAGGACTCTAGGAATGATTTATTTACAGAAGACATGACCTTGTCTCTTAGCAATAAATCCGTAAGACCATCAAATGTTTTCTCTGTTTTGGATAATTCAATCCATCGTGAAAGTGTAATTCGTGCTTTTGAGATGAAATCTGAGAGTTCTACACCTACCTCAGGTCTCATTGTTTTAAACAAAAGACGATAACCTTCTTCAGACAGCTGATATCTCTTTATCAAAGCTGCCCTAACAGCATCATAATTATCTTTGTCGGCCTCTTCAACAAAATATAACTTACTCAGAGACTCCCCTTTTAGATTTTCAGACAACTGATTCACATACTGTGATTTGTCAACATTATGAGATCGACAAGCCCGTTCAAATCTAGAAAGCCAAAATGTTATGTCATCACTGGTAGGGTTAAACGCTGGTACCTTGACCTTGTACACAAAGGGTTTACCATTACCACCAGATGCCTGATTAACATTACTCATACATGTCAATTTTAATTTCTCTAATTCAAACTCATGTTCCCTTATTGCTTTTCTCTCTTCAGCTTCTCTATCTAATCTTCTCTGTTCTGCAGCAGCAGCAGCTTCTAATTTTTTCTGTTCTGCAGCAGCAGCAACTTCTAATTTTTTCTGTTCTGCAGCAACTTCTAATTTTTTCTGTTCTGCAGCAACTTCTAATCTTCTGCAATTCTAATTTTTTTTCTGTTCTGCAGCAATTTTTTCTGCTAATCTTCTGTTCTGCAATCAAATTTCCTTTCCTCCTCCACTTGCATCTGCAATTTCTTAAGTTCAGCAGCAGTATGAGCTTCTTTTTCTAATCTTTTTTTCTTCAGCTAGAGCTTTCCTTTCTTCTGCAGCAGCTTTTTTTTCTTCTATTTGAAGTTTTCTCTCCTCAGCCGCAGCTTTTTTTTCCTCAGCAGCAGCTTTTCTTTCTTCAACAGCAGCAGCAGTTTTTCTCTCTTCTGCAGCTAATGCTTTGTCATATTGAGCAACAGCCCATTGTTCTAAGTCTTTTCCAGTCTTATCAAGAGATTTTCCTTGTGCAATGAAATAATCTAATGTAGACATATTGTCTTCTTAAATCAGAAACCTGAAAAAGTAAATAAATTACCCTATTTCACTTTAATGGGAGACAAGTCTATACCATAGACTTAGTCTTAGTCCAAACTTGTATGGTTTATAATAACCAATGATAACTTGAGTACCTGTGGACAACAATAACTGTATCTCAAATACTGTGGGAGACAAGCCTTACAAAGGTCTTGTATATCTCAATGTAATCAAAGATCACTTGGGTACCTGTGGAAAAAATATTTCCCTTTACCAATCACTTTGGGAGACAAGCCTTACAAAGGTCTTGTACATTTTGTTTTATAACAATAACAATCATAAAGTACTGATCTGTACTATACTATCAGTGTATACCACTATACGTCATATGTCAACTAAAGACATTACAAAGGACAAACAAGAAAAGACAATATGAACACATTTGCAGAGATCAAATTAAATTAAATAGGAGAAATGAAAAAAAAATGATCACAGAAACCGTGATGATAACTGCCATAATATAACAAGACAAATAACGCCACAGTGTATAAACATAAGGGTGTAAAGAAATCAAAAATAGAAAAGATGAGACCTACAATTATACAAACAAATCAAACAAAACTAAGGAACACAAAATTATTAACAAAAACAACGAAGAAAAGAACACCTCATCACAACTAACAGAAATAGCAGCACATTGTTGCTAACAAATTTCCAATTAAGAAAATGTGTACCTATAGAATACTAGTACCAGACCAATGTCACTCGGCATACCTTGTACTAGTCACACAGAACATAAACTAATTTAATACATAACAAATAACATGTAAGCATAAATAGCATATAGCATACAATATAATTTATGTCATGAATGGAATGTGTTGCAGGTATAGTGTTGTAAAGCAGGCACAGTTTATTTTAATACTAATAACTTGCCACTTTATTCAGTAATAGATTTAATTTTAAACTATTACACTGTCAATTTTTTTTTCGTTGAGCATATGAAGATCCAACGATGAAATATGCACTTTATGTTCACCAACACTGTGATTCTTCTGTACGTTGAGAAATGTCAACAATACTGCTCCAGATATTTTCTACACTTGATACCACTGTCCTGTGTAATACTGTCTGTACAGCGAAAAACTGTCAACAAGCGCTGACCTAGATACAGCATCCTATCGGTAATACAGGTCAAGCTGACATCGACTGTATAGCTGTCCTACTGGTGTTGATGTGTTCAAACAAATGTTCTTTCAGCTGTAAACTGTGATTCTCAACACAAAACTGCGTAAGCTGGACCCAGGAATCTGGCTCGCCACTGTAAAGTTTCTTTTCTTCTTTCCACTCTGTAAAGTGTCAGTCTGTATGCTCTGTAAGGAAGAGTGGTGTGTTGTTGAGATCAGGCATGCCCCCAGTCTACCCAGCTGTAAATGGGTAACTCACCCTAGTCCTGAGTTAGGGAAGGCAAAGGCTCCAGGGGAAGCAGGCCCTAAACTTGGTCACTCAACCGACGCAGGATGGTGTATGTATGGAGTAGAAGTGTAGAGTGTGATACCGCGAATGGTGTACTGTTGACGTCCATAGTTTGTAGCATATATTATGAAACCACGAAAGAGGGGGTTTCTAGCAAGATTGAGATCTCCCTGTCACTGTCCGATAATAGGATAAATAATCTGTTCTCTTGGCAGTGATCAAAACATATGATGACCGAAATCTAACATGGCTGCCTCCCTGAGTTGTCGTTCACTCATTCATAGGAAGGAGAATATAAGCCAGAGTTAATTTATAATGGGTATATAAATGATTTCATAAATGTTTCCATACAGCTCTACGGTGATCAGGTTAATTCACGTAGCCATAACCGCTGCAGGAAAGTCTGTCATCTTCGTCGATACAAAACACGACCCTAGCGATACGAAGCACAATGTTCCATCTAGGTCGAATCGACATGAGATCATCAAAATAGGGTCTGGCAATACATGGAGTCCGAATTATACATTGTACCGTACCTTAGGAGAGTCTCTAACATAAACTATAGTAGAGATACCATCTCCTTTAGAAGAAAACCACTTCCTGAATCATATTTCCTTAAGAATCTACCAGCCCTTTGAAAAATGCGTACCCGCCATTATCACGGTACATCGGAACTCCTCACGACTTGTCAAGACAACTCATACTTCCGCTAGACCGGAATAACAAGAATCTAGTCCCTCCTACCCATCCAAAATATACAATATAGGACTGATTCTACTTGTACTAATAATATGTAATACATATGAATTCAGGCCATAAACACAATAAGCAAATTAATATATTTTCTGGCCCTAAAAAAATAAGTACAAACGTAAGCGCAATATCCTTGCGCCGGATCAATATCCAGAACGATTACTCCTATAATCAAAAGTGTGAATCAAACATGGATTCTCTCGCTTTTACCATAGACAGCATTTTCATACACAAATGAATGAATGTCTATATTTTTCCCATATTAAATAGCCATATCGATTTTTGTAATATGTGCGTCAAAATATGCACGCAACAGCCATGTCTGCAGAATGGGAGAAGATCGGCTACCACGACAAGCATGGGAAACAAAGAGCCAGGGATCCAGATCCCAGGACGACCCAGAGTCCACTGGGAGGACTACATTAGAAAATCTTTGAAGGACCGAGGACTAGAATGGAACAAGGCCAGGAGAAGGACAGCCGATTGGATAGTCTGGCGCTCTCTCAAGTAAGTAAGTAAGTATTGATAGCCACTCCAGCTCTCTTCTTCACTTCTGTTTCACGTCTGCCATTCTGTGTTATGTGTTCTAGATATGACGCACTGTTACTTGTCATAGTATCTTTCCACTGATTCCTATGTTGGTTAACTATAGCTTTCACAGTGAGATGAAGACGGTTTTTTTTCTTCTTTTATTTGGGGCATGTTCAACAGTCGGAAACAAATTGAGAACTGTAATAATTGTTCGTGTTGAAAGTTTCATTGTGGTGCACTTTTCAGATGTGCGAAAGCTGTATGGAGGCAACATTTTTTCGCCAATGAAATTAAAATAAATGGGAAAACCATGACAAACGTCAGTGATCCTGACTCGTTGCTTATGTAAAATATTTTTAAAATTTTACAACATAAGTACTGGTTTTCATAATTTATTGCTAGAAAAGAATATATAGACTCTGTCATTTCTATTACTATTTCGCTTAAGTTCAATGAAAAATACAAAATTTTACAGAATGCAGAGTGAAATCATGACCTTTTCCGTGGACACAATAGATGTTGAGCAAAACTGACAGGAGTAATTAATGAACATTTAGCACGATTGCGTGACCCAACCAGGAAAGTTATGAGGTTTCTAATAGTTTTATTACATGTTGTATTTAATCAATTCTGGAATGTTCAGACTCTCTTAATTTAATTGTTCAGTTCTAGTATTTAAATATTCCTTCTGATACGGTTGAAATCTTTTCTTAACTTGCAAATATTTATTATTAATGATTTTCACAGAGTGGTTGCGAGTTTTAAAAAAAAAAAGCAAGCCGTTTGTAAATACCGACCTTACGCACAAGTGTATTATGTGTGAAAAGACGGGATTTTAGTGGAAAGGTAACCACTTTGCTGCTATCTAGAACGAAATACTACCTTGTCACAATACAACTATATCAAACTGATTTTCATCAGACCTACAGTAACACATACATCTGCCTATTAAAAACTTAATGCAACACTGGATCTTTCTCAAACTGCAGAACTATAACTACCTAGTTGTAAAAAACCTAGTCAAAATATCGATATTCCTCAACAACAATTTACAGAACCCATATAACTGCCATTAGTAAAACAACTATCAAAACGGATTTTCTCAACGACTAGACAATAACAATGAACTACATTGTAATAAACTCAAACTATCAAATTGATTTTTCTCAACTACAGAACATATAATACATTTGTAAACTAAAAATTATAATAAAAATCGAGATTTTCTCACGCGTACTGAAAAAAAAAAAAAAAAAAACAATTGTAGAACTCCATATGCTACAATCGGATTTGTCTAAAGACCTGACCGCGGATTCAGTGTACGTGAGCTGCATATGAATCGAATGTGTTATATAAACAGACTCTTTCGATAACGTCAATAGTTGAGTGTTCAACTATATATGTGTCCATATTTTTGGGCAACATCATGTCCAGTGTATATTCTTGTCTTTTTCTTCACCATCTTTTGACGTGTACACTGTTGAGGTCACTGTTCTCATGGGTAAATTTGAAAATTCCACAGATTAGCTACTTGTACTACCTACTGCATGAATAGTGAGTAACCTGTCATTGTCAAAATCAATTGCTAACCAGCTTTATCACTTCCTTGTTTCTACACTCCCAATTCAACTTTATCAACTCCAGCCAGTGTGGCACAAACTCCAATGTACTTCAACATCTCAAGAGATCTGACATACTTGAAGTCAAGCATGACATTCCTGTTAGCGCTTCATCCCTGGGGACTAACACATACAAGGGATACGGCTTTTAGCCAGAGTCACTGACTTAACGCAATTCTCGTAAAGACCTACAGTATACACCTGCAAAATTGATGGATTGCTAATTCTATACTCCGCTATTTCAACGTTTATGATTCTTAGGTCGCATCAACACATCCAGTCAAGATCATTTCACAGTAAAGATCGTTATATTCCCTTGACATGAAACAAGGAGTCTTCGTTACGATTGCGTGTGAGCCGATAATCATCTGGTACTAAGCAATCTTCGCATTGAACCTGATCCTCGTAGGACAGTTCACATCATAGGATCTAATACAGCACATTCATGTGAACGCGTACTTTGGAAACGCTGGTACAATTATTTGATACTGTTCACACAAGACACTAACACACCGTCACAGTTGATAACCGTCGATGTCCTATGCATATGAAACGATCACGACCCATGTTTTGCATACAAGACACTTTTTGACATGGGCTCGTCACGGTAATTGGTCATACTACTGTCCTTGCATTCTGTACTGGACTGTTATCCTACCAAACACAGTGTTGTACTTATTAAGATCAGAGTTACTCTAATTTGATAAGTTGTCTTTCTAGGTGTTGTGCAATACTTTCCACTCAAAGTATGATGTGTGTTAATTAAAATTCTCGTTGCCTGAGACGCATACTTCTGACACTTATTAATGCTACGTTAGTGGACATGTTCTTATGCCAAATGCTGTTACTGCGGCAACGTTGAGTTCGGCGACTCCTTATAGATAACCCACTTAACACTAGGTCTATGTAGTGTTCTTGTAGACTATGCAAGATTTCAACTTTGTCGCAATATGCGATGCAATTTTTGCCTGATTTCGTATTCTAGTCATTAATTCAAGGTACCTGATACCGTTTTTGGCAACCCCCATATAAGTGATTGAAAAGTAACTTCGAGTTTGCCCAGACTAATTTCGTTGTGGACACATTGTCTGACTCCTACTTCCTGTTCAGAATTTATACACTCTTATCTTTATTGATTGTGGCTCATTAGTTTTGTTGATGTATTCGCAGTTGTCATCACATGTTTGTATAGTGTTCCTAGTTCGATGGCATTACCCGAGTTGACACTTCCTTATCGTGGTTTAAACGTGTTTGCTTGATCGGGGTATTAGTTATCTATACATGTATCACTGGGCACATGTCAATATATAGGGACCATAACGTGGTCAAGGAACGATATTATTATAAACTCGATGCACTTACTCAATAGACGTTATATTTGATAGATTAGTAAGAGAGAAACAAGATGATGATAACAATTGTTTGTAGAGTAAAAACTTGATCCCATGAACTGATTAAATCCACAAGGAAAAGTTAGGTATCAAGTCGCTATATGAAAGACTGAAGAACTCCACTAGGGAATGTTGGTATAACGTAATGGGAGTTAGATTGTTCAGGTCTTCTCACATTGAACTAGAACGCAGGTCATATAGCCTCTTACATTCGCGATTTCTATCCTCTGAGCATGGGAAGATTCCCTGCAAACTGTGTAATTGCTTAAGGTGCTCTGTTATGTTCCAACCGATTGAAGAAAAAACAAAAATTGAAAGCATGAAAGTTTTACTGAAAATTGAACCTTAGTTTATTTTATCTATTGAAACCGATTACTGCTGAATTAAATTGCAAATCAGGCGATCCTAGGAAATCTCTTTTAGATGGAAGTTGATTTTATTTATTAAAAAGTACGAAAAAGCCTGAAAAACACTTTTATATTTATGAAAATTTACAACCGATGGAAGAATACTGGACAAGCTCGGCCAGAAGATATCTCAAAGATCTCTAAGACCAAAGGCGACTAGCCAACATGCGCTAGTACGAATACATCACGCTCTAAACAAATACTACAATTATATTAATCTATGACATCTGTATCTTTAGTTAAAAAAATCTATGTCAATATAACATGATGTACTCTCTACAACTTCTAAATGTATACAACACAGTTTATGTAGTATAACACTTATGGATACCATCAGTACCAATACACAGGCTTGCTAGCGAATCTCTAAATTACGTTTGCACAAGTTCAGCTAGATCTCTCAGCCTATCCATGTTACCAGATCCAATGTCCCATCTGTCAGTTTCCAGCGATACCATGCAGTCTCCATATGTCTAAAGGCACTCATCTCCTATTGCCGAGTCTACTCCAATGATTATGGAATGTGACAGTCTAACATTTTCTGACGCTTCTAGATACATGTTCCACATAAGGCTTGCCACGAGTTTGGGATATCTAGTAGCGATATATTTCCAAGTAATCGCATGACCAGGAATGTCATGCTCGAAATTGTCGATACTTTGGTGCTGTTGAAAGTGATTGGGTCTCTCAAGCTAGGGGCATATCCCCTTCCGCCTAGCCACTATGGTGGTACTTGTTAGTGAATATTGTTTTGGACGTAAACTCATACATTGTACTCCTACTCTGTTACAGTGTTATTCATTCACACAATACTTAATAATACACTCCAGTTCTCATGTACCATCGTTTCCATGAATGCAGTACCGCAGAGTTATTCGTGCATAAGAGTTCATGCCATCTATGTTAGGGACGAACTTGTGAACCCGTGATAAAATAGAGCTTTTGTCTACAGCATAACGACTGTGACGGTCATTCGGAGCCTGTCACGCAGCGTGTCCAAGAGACGAATCCCTTTTCTTAACGACCGCAGACCGATGAATTTACAGTCTTTCTAAACAGGTGACAAAAATAATTCCCTTTCATATGCCCAACTTGTATGTCACTATAAATACAGTATTAAAAGGACATTGGTTCTGACATCATAATGGTGATAACAAAATTTAGAAGGTACAGTGTGTAATTGACTAAACTTTCAACTCGTGACATTTTTAGTCCCGCCATACTATCTAATCCAACGCTATAATCATGCTCTGTTCGTGATTGTATTTCCACCCATCCGTCATACAATTCATGAACGGTATCTACATACTAAGACTCTTTGTTCAACTAGAACAAAGACCTGTTTGATAACACCTGAAGTAAACCTATACAATTCATACTCAACTATTATTATAAGGCTCATAGATCCATTGTAAAATTTCTTGTATGAATCGATATTAATCCATGGTTTTATCAATAAAATGCAAATCTAGAACTTCTAAGTTTAAGGGATATACCACTGTCTTATTATTTCCCACTCTCACTGTAGCTTCACTCATCAGATGCACGATCCATCTATTACTAGAGATGTAAACAAGGGAATAGGATGTTATTAGCCACGAACAGCGCAAAACAGTGTTGCACTCCCCCACCAGTACATGTTCAACAGCAACATGCCACACAATCGTAACAGTGTGGGCATAATTCCGGGACAAGATAGAAACATGCTTCTTGTTTTACATTGTTCTCCAAGCTGTTGTATTCAGTACAACATCCACATTATCCCAATATACGACTACTAACATTTCATATCTAATGATCAATCAAATCTGACGATCAACTTAACAGTCGTGCTAATCCGCATTGTAAAACACCGTCAACAATTCCTTTTGGATGATATTGCTGAATCAACTAGGACCAGACAAGGATGATACTTGGTATTTTCAGCCATTCATGACATACAGTACTCGCTCTACAGCGACATTTACATTTCTACGCCGCTAAAAGCGACCTTAAACCTAGTTACATCCGTCTTCATGAACACACTGAACTTGATCCATAACCATTGCACTTTTATCGCAAGTATGCAGTGTGCTCGTTATTTTAATCTTTACCTTTTGCACTTGAGTTCGCTCTACTTTATGTGCGTATGGTTGGCGCGTTCATAATATGAATAAAATAGCTTGGCATATGCCGGAGTAAAACTAACTTCTGATTCCTTAGCCTTCATTAATCCGTGATCGGAATCCCATCACGACCGTTTATCAATTCATCTTCTTCGAATGCAATTACCACTGACTGCTTACATTTAATTACGCATCCAATTAATAATTGTTCCAGGGCTAAGATTTTAGTTTCACACGTTTTTGTCATGATAGCTCATAACTATAGTTCTGGGAAACCGCATTCTTTTTTCGACTTACTATCAGCATTGATGGGGTTTTGTTTGACATTCCAATGATCCATATACAGCACTAATTTTTGTGTACATCAGTTAATTTACACTTGTCGTACTTCATTCTTTAAAGCTCCGTCCCTGATAGTCACCTGATTATGAATAAGGAAACACTTATGTATGTACACAATTCTTGTCATCTGTGCTAAAAAATGATTCTTAATCCCATGTTAACCAATGGTATGTTTTTTATTCATTCATCTATATAATTTACCCGCGTATAAAGCTATCAACATCTTCTTTAATTGAGATAAAGCGAATACATAAATACGATTTTTATCACTGTGATCGAAAGAACTTATTTACTGCTTCCTGATTATGCTGTATCAAGAATATGGCATTCACTTTTATGCCATCGCATGATTAACTAATGGGTGTATGATAATTATTAAAACTTAGTAATGCATACACGTAATAACATACTAATATAGAAATAGTACGCGTATGCTCTATACTGACGATTAACTTATGACTATTTAAATAATTATTGATGATCTAGCACAACTCTAGTATTTATATCAATATATAACGCTTATATAGTATCTACTCTTAGGACATAACTAACTTTTAGTCTTAACTTTTATGATACTAACTAAATAGTATCATGAGCGCACATAGTTTTAGTAATATACTATTTGTAACTCTAACAGATACGCATATTATTACAATTAGTCTTAATTATACTATTCATGTGGTATATTGATAATTACACTAGCGTACACGCATAGTTAATAGACTTAAATTTTGTAATCTACACTATCGCACATTACTAGTTTTAAGTTGGTAATACTATTTGTATTAATCTACAGAGACTACTCGCATTATTTTTGAATAATACGCCATTTTATTCTACACTAGCGTCAAAAAGTTTTTAGTAAATACCCTTTTCATGCTACACTTGCAAGCATATAAATATATGCACAGTAGTTGATTGAAAGACATAATAAGACTAAAGAAAAAGTAAAGTACAAAGTAACCGACATTATAGTTATAAAATATAGTACTTCTACTACAAATTTGTCTTCTACTATTTCAATCAACTAAAATTGTATGTTTTCTGCAGCTATCTGATAATGTAAAATAACAATTCTGCCATTGCCCCTTGAACCTATTTCAGCCACCCTCGAGAGTACGGTACCACACTTTGGGGACCACTGATGTACATGGTGATGCATAATGTGCAGGAAAGCAGGACGTACTTCTTAGACACTGTGCTTTACATCTCCAATCAACTTTAAATACGATAAAATCGTATATTCCACAATGAGCTAAATCTAAAAGATCAACTATCTAGAACACTAATAAGCCAGACATTCTACCATATGCCACTAGCGAATAAATATTATGACATAATAATAACAGTCTCAACTGGAGCCGCGCTAGCGTACTGGATAACAACACTTTTGCGCTGCGAACCGGGTGATGTATCAAACCCGATGCCACGGCATTTAAATGATTTTTTTACGTCTACCGAGGAACATTGGACTTGGATAACTACGATGACCTGTCGTAACATTTTGAAGGAGTTCGTCGACCATGTGCTACGCGGCTCCTGAGCTTCGACCACAGCTGCAATTGGGTACGGATTCCGAAAATCGGCGAGTATTGTTAAACCACTAGATGGCGAGGCACACCTGTCCTCTTACAAGAAATAAAGGGATCCTCACGCTAAATCAATGTCAGTTAGACGTAAATAGATACCCTGACAGATTTCCCTCGAGTTAACCAGCGGGCGATAACGCAAAAAAAAAAAAAAAAAAAAAAAAAAAAAGTCTCAACTTTTTAAGTTTAAACCGATGATCACAAATTTAGTTAATTTACCCACGCCCTACGACTCTAATGTCGATCCGCTAATCCGTTTGAAAGTCATTACATTGGATCACCAATTATAACCTGTTTTATTAAAACTGCTATATTACCGAAAGGGCTCACAACTAATAGCGTTCAAAGAAACAACAAATGGGGAGTGAATAAATGCTCCAATTTGAATGTAATGAACTGATGCTGTGCCATGAATTATAGAAAAGATCAAAAAAAATCTAATTCAAAATACCCACTAGGACCGGAGCAAGCATATACATTCAGTAAGAAAAATGGTTTACAAAGTAACGCAACATGTAGAAACATCCTCCAAGGAATTAACAAGTTAAGACGCCAAAGTTTTTTTTTCTTGGCAAACCCGAACGATGACAACTAAACAACGATTTTAGTGTGATCACGCTCACACATACAATATAAAAAAATGCACCTCCCTCAAACTACCAGCAACTTCTGGCTTCGGACAACGCTGTTTTTATAACAAATAACGTGTTAACACTGGGGAGAAAAGTGGCAGTTATTAAATTAAACGAAAATTCTATACGCATACACTGAATTCTAAAACAAACGCTATAACAACATGGTACAAACAATATAAAAAAGATAGTATACAGCTCTCACATGTGTAAATAGAAATCACACACCGATTTACGAATAACTCTTAAGTTAATAGAAAAAATCAAAATACAAATAAGACTATAAATATTGGGTGTTTATAAAGTCTCAATGAATCGCTAAGTGGAATATTGCAAAATAATTTAAGCAATATATACAGTCACGAATTGGATGCATAATTTCACATCATACGTTCGATTATTCTCTGTCGCTAGATGTACTAGAATTGATTAAAACAAAAATCTACGCTTATCAAATTTATTTAGGGCTTGCTCTTCTTTCCAATTGCTCACAATCTTAATATATACACACATTTCATGCGTTGGTCCCGTATTAAATCTCCGCCAAGCCGGCGTATTATACTCATCATGCACTAAGACAATCTCTACTTTAACCTAAATAATCACCCTGTTTTTGTACACTTAGAGTGTGTTGTATCGTGTAATTATATTATTTATATATAATATTAATACTATTTTATTATAATATATATATAATAATTAGATATATATAATATCATTATATATACTTTATGCGCCGACGCTTGTGTGTAAATGGCTTTACGGACGTTTGTTACTGGCGACCAGGTGTTCTCATGGTTTTCAAAACTCAGGCCGCCGTGTCGTCTTTCCTATAAACATCATCTTCGTTTTTCATTTGCAAGAACATTTAAGAGAAATGTCCCATTTAACGACAGGAAATTTGAAGTATATAACCCTCAATTTTCTGTGTACCGCTCTGCACATTATCAAAAAAAAAGAAATTCTCCCGTGTGGATTCTTTATGGATGGTGCAAGGAGAGTCAGCGAAAGGGCTTCTATGCGTGGATACAGACGAGTGGTAACTTGTGCGATAAAAAATTGTGATATTTTACAAGGGTGGGTAAGGAAATAGTCCCACACAGACCCACTATCCTATCAAAATAATATTATCCTACCACCGCGCAATGACATAGTAGTGTCATTGGATAAGACCCGAAGAGAGCCTGGGATAATGCTGTATAAAACTTATAAATTTATTTTTCTTCTCGAGGGACCGACACGATGGTCTAAATAGACATAAAAAAAAAATAAACAAATTCATATTTTAATATTTATCCATTCATTATATAATATATTAACCTTTCGGTCCCATTGGAGCTTCCGGCCTTCAACATACTATTCTATTGCTAGTATTTTCCTGTCCGTGCCCATCAAAAGCAGTCTTCAAGATTCACTTTCATGTTTTCCTCATTCATTTTTTCCACACTAATGATTCTCAGTACTCCTTCCACCATTTTGTTATTAGATTTTGTCTCCCGATCTTGATCATTAACTTATCCTGTGGTTGGGATTCCTAGGAACAATAGGGGGAATACCTGCTCTTGTTTATGCTTATTGAATACAACAGCTAGTTCTCCCTCATATGTTGCAACATGTCCCTTATCATTCGACCACAGCTTTGCTTCTCACACACTCGTGTGAAAACTTCTCACTTGGGACACTATGATAATTCATGAGTTACCTTCTTTTCACTCTTTGATGTTTCATTATGTCTTCTCACATATCTTTCCACATTTATAGTGTACCATTTGTATCATACCATTATCATTTTCCTTTATGCGACGCCAAGATCCGTTATATAAAAAGTCTGTTAGCCATTTAATGAGTTGTTGTTTACTGTTTTGTACCCATAGTTGGAGTAAGAATAACATTAGTAAAACGTCAATCTTGATTGACATTTATGAGATTGATTGATTTCTAAATTTCTGTGTTGGACTTTGATTTACTTTGTTTTTCTATATGCTTCCAATGCAATGAACAGCTTCCCTCTTGCTTTTTTGTATATCCTTTTAATTTTGATTATAGGCGCGACATTTCACCTTAGTATTATCCTGATAACAATATAACCTTGCACTTTAATAATTGTAACTATTCAAGTTGATGATCTTTTAAACAAATAACCAGAAAAATACCCGCACGTCACGAGATTTTTCATAGTTAGACAGAAAACTAAATAACGAAAAATAATTTCGTATATGGGGCAGCCTACGAAATTTGCTGACTCTGTCATACTTAGCTATACCAGAATAGGAAAGAAAGTAAGAATTACGAGAAAAAAGCACATACGGGAAAAAGAGGCAATATTGAACAAACGACTTATTATCTTTATAATGATCAATACCGTGAAATCAAACCACTCAATCATACTGTCCAAATCATTAATGCTTGATGTGAAGGCTTTCTCTTAAGAACTACTGCTTCCAGATGACACGTTTTAGGGGAGCGAAAGTGATTATTTTTTCTGCTAACTGGTATGCAACACTGGGTACACATGTATCTTCTAGCAGTGAGTGCTAATGTGAGCACCCCCCATATTCATAGCCTAAGCTGACAGAGCGTGTCCAAATAATATTGTATATTCTAATCCGCACGCCGTATTTACTGTGTCATCTCAATGCGTTTTTTTGGGTTTAAAGCTGACCTTGATAGACGTTAATGAATGCATATCGCAATCCGATGAGGACACACACAACTCAACTTTTCACGTAAATTTCTAACACCCCAAAAAGAAGTCTTTCACTATGCTAGCAACATAATTGGACACGAGAGTGTATTCAAAAGAATGGATGGAATCAAATACAGGTAATAAGTCCTGGTTCAGTTCACATTTCTCAAAACCTTTGTACAATATCGCGTACGAAGCTTAGATATGCACCCAGAACAAATAAAATTCATGCTGTGGTGGATATTTGGCAGAGTGTTATTTATTTTGTTTCTATAAGGGCTCGCCCACTTCCCGTAATGGACGGTCACATATAATATTTATAGATAAAAAGCGTCTTAATTTGATAACCGTTATATATTTATTTACCAAAAAACTGAAAATAAAAATATATTTTGATTCATTCAATTATTAAAAATTACATTACGCGTTTGATTTTAGAAACAAAGACGACCCCATATATTGTCAATGACGCGTCATACAAGGCACTACATATGCACCACAAGGCTTCAAAGGCACGTCTCGTGATTTTTCGGAAATACTTTTACTTTTATTGTTTTCGTAGAATCGTTTTTATGTAAGCTGGCTTCATTAGTTACAGAGCGATGACAAAAAGATTATTAATTATACGACGCACTGATCCCCTTAACAGTTACCAGGAAATGCAATGATGGTAAGCGACAATAGCTCTGACCTGCCCATCTGTAGTCAGGTGTTACCAAGCGAACCACCGTCAGCGTGACAAAGGAGTGGAGCCAGACTTATTACATACCACCCACAACAGTGGTCAATTACCAAAAGCACCCGATTTCTCTATGATAGGAATGGCGGATGGAGGAATTTGGGAAATCTAGGAGCTGCTAACCACGCACGCCATACGTTAAAACTCATGGGCATGCCATAAACCTGGGTGAGTTAGGTGATCGAAGAGGGGGGAGAGAAAAGGCAAAATCCCCTGCTAGGTCAACCAAAATATTGCCCTACATGCTGGGAAACTCTCAACAAGTGGGTATTTTGTGTATCTTTTGTTCTCAGTGGTCCGGTGAAAATTAGCTAACTAACCATGTTTTACAATATCATCTGCCATCCGCCCTACCACCACACGGACCACCCCCAACCACAAACACCAATAATACACACATGCATTTTCGCTGGTAACTTTTAAATCGGACCACAACTCAGAACTACATTCCTTTTCTGTGCATTTTCTTGCCGTACATCAACTATCAACACCAAGGAAAGTAATTAGCTAAAGTATCCATATAGAAAAAGAGGTAATGTAATGACAGTGAAGAAGTGAAGAAAATAGACTTGATAATTATACTACATACGGTGGTAACTCAGACAGCGTTCGTTCAGATGATTTTCATCTCTTACACGTACATCGCAGATAGCCTAATACCTATCAGCCCTCAATTGCTGTGTCCCACCATAAACTGAGAGAGGCAAGCTTCTTATGTTGAACATTTAAAAAATTATAGATGTATGATAAATGACACCTAAGACAGCACCTGTCTTTTATCCGGCTGTTAAGTTCAGTTCTTGTTTTTCACCATATGGTAAAATAAAGATAGATCACAAACATATTATTTTAAATTAAGTTTTTAAGAAGTTTTGATAATTTCTCAAATATAATTACTTAATTACACTCAACTAAATTTTAAAAATTGTAAGAGAAAAAGTATTTAATGTTGCCTCCCTGCACAAAGATTTTGGACGAATTCATCTTATATGGCTTCTATTGTATTTGTGCACAGGTGCGTAAGAGTTTTATATTTCACCCCCCAAACCCCCCCCCCTTTAAACCCCGCCGCACACAAAGTAGAAAAAAAAAATAACTATTTAGATTTTTATATAACTTTATCAATGTACATTAATTTTTTTTAAATCTAAATTCATCTCTATAATACATTTATATTTTTATTAACCTCACGAAACGACGACGCCGAAAAAACATCAAGACCCTAAAATATAAAAAATTCTCGAAACACAAACTAAAAACATCCCGAAAAAGGGCAACAGAAAAATTCCTCAAGGCAACTTACAGAGCTAGAACACTGAAGGCAGACTAGGCCCTGAAACTACAAGCCAGATACTAGCAGTGCCAGCCTAGTTTTCTCTTGCTGTCTCATCCAACTAGTAACATTCGACGGATAGAAGCACCAGATGCAGTACAACAATACCGCAAGTAGTAGTTTTTTTTTTATATTTTTTTTTTAAGATTGCCGCCCTATTGTCAGAACTAGCAACACCACTGACGAGCAGTAAAACAATTGCCAGAGAAAAATATTTTGGATAAGGGACCCAAGAGTAGTACTCTCACAAAACTGAAGCCACCAATACAAACGGAGAGATGAACTCTACAACAGTTTAAGTCTAGTTTCAGTGGGATCCTATTCTCATTTGCTAAACATCCCTTCGCTATTGATGTAGCTGACAGGCTACTGGTAAAGGAAGTAGGAAACAAGCTAAACCACACGTTTACTGGATAACAAGTTTAATCTTGTGAATGAAAGAGGCAATTAGATGAAAAGACTGTGCTCTCATCCAGATTGGTCTGAAAGATAGGTAACAAATGGGTAAGATTAAAACATACCATGCCTACTCACAACATTGCTATGCATATTATAGCTCAAACACAAGAGGAACAAGTGAATAAAATCTCAAGACAAAAAACTTCCGTACGCAGGCACATTAGATTGAGATACCACCCCTTATTCAAACTAGCTAAAGAATAGGGGTTTGGAGCAACGGCATGAGTGTCGTGGCATTTTTGGCACTAATGAAAATTGACAATTCTTCGAACATCAGACTTTCAAACATGCCTGTGCCCTAACCATTGCACATCCATGTGCACTCACAGTGTAGGGGAAAAGCCCCCCATGGTTGGACACCATATCGCCACTCCAGAAGTGACATTTCTACTGGAAGTAATGCTTCTGATGGAGTAAATAATCTGTGGGAATATAGTATTCATTGAGGTCCTCAAGTGATCCATGCACACTTCTTGGATACACATATTCACAAGCTATGTGTTGTCCTACGAGAGAGACGAAACAACGAATAGTTATACAGACCGGTGCATCATTTGATCTATCTTTCACCCATTTAATTAAAGTCGGATCATAATACTAATAACTCAAATATTTATTAATAAACCTTCATTTAAAAAATGATTTAGCTAGAAAATCAGGAACCTAGACGTTTTTTAACATTTTCCCAATACAATAATAATATGTAAGAAATGTCTTGGTCGATACAGAATTTATGCCTAGCTTTGCTTCGTGTTTAAGTTGGACAACGTTCAGCACTAGATTTTATTTTTCGAATGATGATGATAAAATGAGGCACAGACTAAAAATGATCTTATTTTAAGTGATCATAGCGTAGGGGGAAAGGGAGTAAAAAGGGGGTCGATCCGGAAAAAAAATGAGTTGAAAAGCTCACAACACACTGATGCACCGGGTACTTCTATGAAAACAAAAATAATAAATGTGATCACATATTCGGGTAACCTGCCCAAATGTTACACTCGTCAAACATACATTAAGAACTTACAGGTCCGACATTCAATAAACAAACTAAATAAAAGGAAATTATAGTGTCTGGCTCTAAGAGCCAAATGTCCATTGACAACCACATTTCCGGGCAAAATGTTTTGGTCTCTTCAAGGTCACATCAACATAAACTAAATTCATTAAACAACATCTCTCTTACATCAAGACACCAAATTCAACAAAACGCCTGAGCTATAGTTAGGATTTTAATGATGGACCTCAACACAAAAGGAACTATGGAATGCATAGCAGAACTTGTTTTGGAAGGAAGCACGACAAGCATATACGCTTGATAAGAGAAGTACGACAAAAGATAATTAAATCTTCACCCACCACATGCTATGAACATCCATACGAATGCCTATGTTACTGACTTTCATAAAGTGTACATGGTGCTGAACTGAAAAGCACTACAAATACTCTTAATTTATTTTTATCAACTTGAATGACAAGATGGGATCAAATATGGGAGGAAATGATAGAAAGGAAAATTTAAGAAGATTGAAAGAAACGAAAAACACACGGAAAACAAACCTGGGACAAACCACACAGGTTGGATGAAAATGCTCCGGCGCAGATGAAAGGGCACTACATTGAGGAAACCCAGTTCCTAAATAGCATAACAGTAAACTGTCCTTGTTTGAAATAAGCCCAGAGATATTAAAGAACCGAATCTGAACAACTACGAATAAGTATGAACTGGAGAAGGCAGACATGATCTTGGAATACATACGAGAAAGAGTGAAGAAGAGGACGATGGAATGAGGAGAAGATAGAGGGAGAAACTTCTAGCAGTAGTATGGAGAGGAAGAAACTTAACGGCTTGACTACTACAGGACAGGCAATAAGAGTGGGCTTACGTGTACTCTAGTAGAAATGCTGTCGAGGTATTCGTCTACATGATTTAATGAACTGACCCAATACCGAAGTAAACTACGAACCACCAGTGACCCCCACAAACTCATCTAATTGTATTATCAGAAATGACACATCCCTCAAAATTCAACACCAAAATAAAGTACCTTCTACATAATTACACCACTGCTAAACATCAGGAAGACTGAAGAAGCCGGTAATAAACTAAAAAGACCGGTAATATAAACCTTAGTTTAATTAAATAAAAACGTAAACAACCGTGAAACCAGTTACCATAACACCGGGTAGTACTGTTTGCTGAAATTGATACAATATCTTAACAGTTGAAAACATGGGGAAAGTTCACATCACGGTAACTTAATTTAAAATATTCAAAAGATATAATTTTTATTATACCATATACTCTTAAGCGTGATAGCAAGTGTGATGGTGCTCTGGCAGTGATTCGTTTATGATCACCACCACTTTCACATTCCAATCCTAAAAATAATCAGGATCGTCCCTATATTATCTTTGTCGCGTATTTATATTAAAACTACTATCCCACTACTCATCCTTATGTCAGGATCGCTCACATTTATTCATTTTCTCGTATCTTCATTATATCTTCCCTTTTCACGATTAGTAGGTTGTCACTATATATTTTTCAGACGTATTTCATTTAACTTCCCATATCTCACACACGGTTGGATAATGGCAATGGCCTTTTATTATCAATTTCTAGCGTAATCTTCATCGGCTTCACATTTAACACTGACCGGTCATGGATTCAGGTTGTCCTATATTTCTTTTTCATGTCTCCGCTTACGTACTTCATCTACTTCCATATCACCGATGTCAGGACTTGTCACTTATTTCTTTCTCTGGAAATCGTATGTTATTCTATTCACACTTTTCAATCTAATTTCCCATTATCACACGTTGGTCTGGATGGGCTTCACAATTTTTTCTGTTCTCGTTTATGTTTTATTGTAAAGTATACTCTTAATATACCTTCTTCTTTCTACTCTCCGCTTATACCGGAATGTCAGGATGTCCAATATACCTTTTTCTCGTATCTTCTTTTACTTCACCATCTCCACTTCCTTCCCACGGTTATTACAATGTTCGGTGCCGGGGGCTGGAGGTGGCGTTGTATTTTTTGTTTAGTTAAAAAAGAAAATGTTAATTTTTGATTATGATGTTTTGGTTTGTTTTTACGTTTTTTTCAAATTTTATATAAAAATATTAGTTCAACTAGCCAGTCAACACGGACACAAAAAATGAATGCACGTACCGGTCATATTACTATCGATTAGGGTGTCGAGCTCACGGGCTTATGTTTTTCAACGGAATATTCTCTATCATATCTTCATTTTAGTTCTTTTATTAAACAAAAAAAAATAAAAAACATGAAACAGGGGGGGGGGGGGCCGCTGGGGGGGGAGGAGGGGTGGTGCGGAAGAGATGTAAAAGAGCAAGGAAATAAAAAAGTGACAGACTAAGGTCCAGTAAAATTACTTATAGGCGACATATTTATATATCGTGTAAAAAACAATTAACTAAATAAACTAAATAAAAGTCAATAATTAAAAATAGGGCCAATTTCACTCCTCCATATTCCCTTGTCTTGCCTTGTTTAGTTTATGGGCTAGGAAACAACCCAGTTTATTACATTCCAACTCGTACAAATTGCTTATTACTTCAACACCACCCCTTATGCAGACGCCCCATCGGACCAGTTTAAAACGTTTTATGGAACGTTTATTACAGCTTACCGTGAATGAGAGTTATGCAGTTTAGGATTGATAGGTAAAACTCTAATACTAGAGCGGGTAACATCCGGAGGGCACTGGATTCATCAGAAGATCATGTTCCCCCCGTCGAATTCAGAAGTGTTTCTCGGGCATCCCCTTATTGTCCTTTTACAAATCTGGTGAGGAATGGGGGGTGGTTGTAGAGGGGGGAGGGCGGAGGCGGGGGGGAGGAGAGGGTAGGGCTGGGCACCACTCCTGGGTTAAAGGAATTGTAATCTGAGCGATAATATATTATATAACCCTCTGATCTTTTCCTTTTTAGGGTGTGGTAGAACTCATTAGTAGTTTATCGCCAGTTTTCTGTCTTTATTATTCAAAGTTTATCAGAGTGCTGTTCTCCATATGTGCAAGTCGTTCCACAGCACACCACGACTAGGGACAGACACTGACACACCTGCGTGAAGCCGACGAGGCGTGAAGCCATTGCGAGCTGGCAACTGAAATCCACCTTCACCCGACACCTCATACACTATACACCGCGGGTTACCTGTAAGCCACCGTCCTTAGTTTATTAGACGTGGATTAAACCAATTTCCAGTAGCGTAATCTTAGTTATTCCTAATCTTTGAATGCATTAGTGCGGGGATGATCAATTAAACTCCTCTCCCAAAATTATGATAATCTGTATTTTTTTTATTATTTTTTTTTTAAGAACTGCTTCCCTCGCCTACTCATTTGTTTAAGTGCTTTGTACCTATAGGCCTACCTGAAACTGACGTTTTTCCCAGCAGGATATGAATAGCGTGCATGTGAATATTTTGCCGTAATCACATGACATACATCGTATCAGGTGGCGACCAATTGGCTAAACGGTTAGGGCGCTTGTCTCTCGCGGTAAAATTACCGGGTTCCTGGATCACAATCTAGACCTGTTTACATGTTATCACAGACCACAAAAACACTGCTCGGAATCCATAACCGCGGTGTGAAAGATTTTGACTTGGAAATCAAGACGGAACATTTCACACAACTGTCGTACGTCCTTCGTGTTCATGCTATTATTACTGCGACAAATATAGTAACATTATCTTCGCAGATTGCAGCTCGAACCCAGGAAGCTCCGGTGTAACCGACAGATGATATGTACTATCGCTAACAATATTCGGCATCAATACGGTGTTATTTCTGGACCCGGAAGGGCTAAACCCAGACGAAAATAAAATGCGAACACCTGTCGCGTCAAAACAAGGTAAATTATCAACAACAAAAAAGCCTGCCCCAGGTAACAAGGGTGACGAACGTTAACTCTTCACCACGCAACCTCTCGATGCTGTGATATAACCTTTTCGCTATACACTAACAGAGCTATGTATGGCCAGACTCGTTTTAAATCCGCTATTTCGGAAATTTATTTGCAGATATCAATTAATTGTGTTCATCACCCTGTACGGTCGATATGCATTTTCAAATCGACACCAGAATAATAACTTGGGGAAATAAGCGGCGTTAAATGGTTCCATAGTAGATATTGCCGTAGGGTAGTGAAGTGTAAAAGACTTCACTGTACGAGGTCCAACTTCGAGACGTGGAGTGACCAGTTTCCTTCCTCGCTGCCTTTGCCTTATCTTAACTCAAGAGCAGAGTCAGGTATCCATTTACAGCTGGGGTAGACTGCAGCGTGACGCCACCGTGCTTAGAACGCGAAACATCTGCCGCGTGAGGCCGGAGCTTTAATCGCTCTGCTAATCGGACGTTCATGCGTAAGAGGCCAGAACTAAACATCAGTGTTGACTAAAGGAGGGCCGCTAAACAACCTTAGACATTCTGAAAGCAAACACTGATTACAAGAAAGAGTGCATCCAGTAAACAACACAAGCAAGGAACCATGGACTCTTAGCACTGAGAAAATAACAACTATGATAATTAACAAATAAAATAAAAAGCTAACATTGAATGTAAGTAAAAATATTAAGATGTGAAATGTACAAAAGTTTAACATATGTTAGACACATAATTATAACAGTAAAACAGTTTGTTTGTTAATTTGTAAAACTTACTTCAATACCATTTTTCATGTTTTGTTTAGTTTTGACTTTCTATTTTCAGTTTCACAGCAACCCCTTCATTATTTACACTTAATAAGAGAGGATGGCAGATGTGAAAAGGAAGTCAAGAAGAGAACATGAATGGCCTTGGACAGGCAGGAAGTCAAGAAGAGAACATGAATGGCCTTGGACAGACAGGAAGTCAAGAAGAGAACATGAATGGCCTTGGACAGGCAGGAAGTCAAGAAGAGAACATGAATGGCCTTGGACAGGCAGGAAGTCAAGAAGAAAACATGAATGGCCTTGGACAGGCAGGAAGTCAAGAAGAGAACATGAATGGCCTTGGACAGACAGGAAGTCAAGCGAGGAAGTCCTCAGAGATGAAGAAGAAAGCTACCAATTAATCAACACAAAAAAGGCGCAGACAGTCGAGATCCTTTGGACACGTCACGAGAAGAGCACAATTAGGGCATCTTGTCAGAACTGGTAAATTCAGACCTGAGGAGGCAATGCGAGAGAGATACTTCGACAAACTGATCATAAGTCACAGAAAGAGACATAAGAAACAACTCATTCCCAGATACCACAGATCTGATGAAATGATAATACATAATCGCCATAGCTAGTGGACGTTGCACTCATCATTTTTTAAAAATTATTCTAATTAGAAAATAATGAATTAGTCTAAGGTAATTTTATGTACTGACAATGTGATAACATTGGTGTATCCAGATGAACTCACCGTGACCGTATCATATTTCAGAAATGATTCTCGAAAACTCTTCAACGTAATAAAATGTAGGAGAACGCCGACCTAGCTGAATGTGTCATTATTCTGTTTTTAAAAAAATTGCCAATTTCTATATCGTGTCTTTGTTGTTATTTTAAAAAATGACATTACGAACACCAGGTCCGCTATCATGACACATGTGACATCACTTGTGAATTACCTGACACGAAGATGGGATGCAGGTAATGAGAAACCACGGAATTTTTTTTTTTAATTCGCTGATATCTCTGATAAGAGTAATGAAAAGCAACAGAACAGAAAGCAGCGACTGAAAGTGTGAAAGCAGAAGGGAGAAAACTGCGTTTGGGGGGGGGGGGGGGGGAGAAACACAGTAATGAAAATATCATCTTCAATAAGGAATGTTAGTATTTCTTACCCAGTTCTACGAACCAGCAATAGGGTGCAAGAAAAGAAAATTGCTACTGTTCAGACACTGGGATCACAAAATGACAAATCTGCAACTCAAGTCTACAGACAGCTGCAAGTGAATAACTACTTATGCAAGTCCCATCTGGTCTTCTGGTCATGGCTTTTCTGCTCAAAATGTGGTCTTGTCATAGAAGGAAATGGTTATGCAGAGAATAAATAAGACGCTATGACCTGTGTGGTATATTATAAACATATATTAAGTATATAAACCAATAAAACGGTATTGAATCAGTTCTAAAAATTAACGGTTTATATACTATAAACATGCATGGAGTGATGGCTTGCTTGCCCTATCCATCCCATGAGCTGCTCCGGCAGAATCGTTGTGATCCTACAAGCCGGCCAGATGTTTAGGGACAATCCAGACTAAATGAGCACAACTATTCTTCAGGTTAACAGGATACGTTCTAAGTTATCGAAGTCACAGCGTACTAGAAACAATAATACATCTTCTGCCATAAGTCCAACGTTCCAATGAATATAATACTAAATAAATTATAAAAAACAATAAATAAAGTGCGTGTGATAGACGGCTCAGCTGAATTGGAATTTTATAGTTTTTTTTTTTTTTTTAAATAAGAATAAAAGAAAAAAAAACATAAGTATGATATACGACTGTTTCATTATGAAGTCGGAGTTTCATTAATAAACCAGGGTGATACAGAAAAGAGTCATACTTCAGCACTGTTTTCATACGCTGGCAATATTCAGTATAAGCTTCAAAGCAGGAAGTTAATGAACGATTATTAAGATTAAAAATCCAATAACATCATAACTAGTTCACAGTCGTCCTATCTGGCACCTTGAAAACAAGTAAAAATGTATTTTCAGCCACATATGGCAAGTCATTAAACTTTCTGCTAGTAGTAAATCATCATCATCATAATAACTATTTTAATAACTATGGCTGTATCACAAACATATTGTTGCTAAATCATTTCTTCATATCCACGGAAATGTGATTTCGGTGCTTTATTATGGCATTTTCTTATAACATAGCATTTTTATTTTTAACATTTTTTTTTTAAATTACGGGTAGTGGCGTCATTTACACCAGTTTACACAGCAGTGTAAGTATACTACAATACGGTCGTGCAAAGTCTGTCGAAGTTTGGCTCCTTGGTGGGAATGAACCTCAGTCTTCTGCGTGACAGCTTCTATTCTAACAAGGAGCCCCGAAAAGTATATTTCAATACCGCAAATAAATAATGCTATGCAGAAAGAAAGACACACGACGACGAGAGACTAACAAAGACAGAGAAAACTGGAGAAATGTCGGGAGAATGAGGGGAATTTACTTGAAACGACCAGAATGATCTTAACAAGTCGTATTTTTCAATACTGTGTGAAAGGTCACCATTTTATTCAAAATGCCAGTTTTTTAAACTATGGCTTATGTTTCTGCAATAACACATGGTTATGATCTGTGACGGTAAAACCCCAAAAATTCGCGTCACGGATTATATTTCATCTTTGCTATCATCAATGTATATCTCTTTTCATTGTGCTGACGCTTAAAAAACTCTCATGAGGTTTATGTTTTTTTTTTTGTGATAAACAGTGACGTATCAAGGCAAACAACCTGTCCCACCACCTCCGGCAAACATAACAGAAGGTTTTAATAGCTACATTAGCATACACAATAACAGAGATATGAGTAATGCTTGCTTGTAAGTTAAGCTTAATACGGGAACAAGCTCCTAACATACACAAATGTACACTGTATTTCTTGGAAAAAACATTAAAGAGAAGACATTGAGACGTACTGCGTAATGACCTAAATTAATCCTAACATTAATTATATTACGTTACCAAAACGAACGAACAGATGGACAAAAGGATAGCGAGAGGGGAGGGCTGGAAATCAGGAACGCATGCAACACGCGACGCGCGATATACAAATGCTGGCATCACGCGTGTAAGTCTACAAGCACTAACTTTTTCAGACGGACAGTGATAAAATACACTACCCTTTCCCAGAGTTAGGTTTATAAATCATAACAGACTCTTATTAGAAAAGATAACAATAGATGGGTTTACGTTTGAACACATAACAGTACCCAGACAGCACATCTTCCAAACAGGAGGTAGAAGAAATTGCATATTTTGAACGCAGCCACGTAGCTCCTTTAAATTAGTATTTTTGGGTTCCTTAGGGCTTGCTGACAAATAATATGTAAAACGTTACGCAAATAGTCCAGGAATTAATAAATTATACCCAAAATAAAATATTGGGGGTGCCTGACAGCATAAAATCATTTCTGCTCATAAGATTTTTTTTTAACGTGTTTGGAAAAAATTTACGTTACAGAAATAGCCTACCATGTAAACTTCAAATTGATTGGAGCGCAACAAATGAAAGCCTAACCACGATTGGTCGGGCTATAAATACTATCTTGGTTGTTAGGGGAGACGGGAAAAGATAACATTTTTTCAAACACTTGTCGAAACGTGGCTCATTGGCCAGTCTCGCTGATATACACACTTGGGAGCGTTAGTTCGAAACCACTTGTTTAAATACACTTGATAAAGCATCAGTGCGTTGAAGCCAGCTTATATTTGGCTCAATAAAAGCCTGGAAGATAAGCAGAAGGAAATTTGTGCCAGTTTGTGCCAGAATTCATTGCTAATCAACGTATCTGTGTTATTCGTATGAATTGTGGGACAGTGGTCTTGATGGTACTGAGCAGCACCTGGTCAGAGATTTGCTGAATCCAGTGTCGGACAGCATACTCCTTGGTCCTTTTAGCTATCAGTGAGGTGTCTCCAGAGCCCAGAAGAGAATTCGAGCAGAGGAGTCCTCTCCTACCGCCATCACTCAAGATAAGCAGAGTTGGCCAGCTGAGCTCAACATTATGTCCCCTCATCTTGAGATAACTTTATAAAAATACTATTCAGAGGGGAATTTACTTGTCTTAAAATCAGGAACTGTGAACATCTCCAATACTGGTCCCTAAAGACAAACTATTGAAGTCATGATGACAAATACCAACAGAGCTTGAACAAAACAAAACCAGTATTACCTCATTTTACCACTACACAACTGACACACATAGAACATTTGTACTAATATATGTCACTACAATATTCTTATTAAATACATTCTGTACATAACTTGTAATTTAAATTGATTGTGATTCCTGGTTCCCTTGTAGTTGAATCAGGACACATATTCATTCATGCCAGTAATGAATACATATTGTTATTTGAAAGTTCATCAGTGACTCTTTTAAGATATCTTTGTAGAGTGTTATATGTATGTGAGTGTCACAGTGTTGTCAAGAGTAGTGGATTAAATTAAATTGTTTATCTGTCTGTTGTTGTGACTTACACTTCACCATACTCATACCCTAGACACATAACGTAGCATCACACTATTCCAGAATAATTCTGACTGAGATATATAGATATGTGGTAGCAAGTAAGGTTATCTATAATACACTACTCTTAATAGATATAGATACCTTCACAGCTGATCTCAGTCAGTACACTAAGTTCCCTATAAGTATTTATAACTTCCCACTTCACCACAGCACGGGCCATAACAGATTGAGATACCACCTATTCAACAAGCTAAAGAAAGGAACTAGACTATCGATAAGTGTAACTGTGGCACCGATAAAATAACTGCTAAACATCTGCTTCAAACGTGCACAACATATGAGGAACAGAACATGTGGCCATCACCAGTACCATTCCTGGAGAAGCTCTATGGAGACAGAAGTAGCCTCAAGCTGACCTCTGCTTCCTTTGAACATATTCATGTTGACGTCTGAGTGTGAACGAAAAAGAGAGGAAGATTTAGGAAACGTGACATCAAATTATAAAAAAAGCAAATTATTTCATAATCTTCATCAATCAACAACCAACATGCCCCGGTGTCGTTCCCGGGGGTATCTGGTGAGAACAAAATATATAGGCCTACTGCTCCTTCAGGCAATCGTATCAGGCGACTAATATGGGGTTGTGCATGAGGCTGGCAGCCTCATTGTGTTAAACAAATTGCTACAAAAACCACTACCGCTACAGCATGTCAATGTTTTCTGTGGTCTTCCTGTCAGCTGCAATGGTGGTTCATAAGGAGTGGACAAGAAAATGATTAAACAAACGCCCCTCTATTAATCCCGCCATTATGTCTTTATATCTTCCTCGATAATTCATTCAATTATAGCATATTATCTCTTCATCAAGGTGTTACTTGACTTCCCTTCTTATACTTTTCCTGCAGACCCATCTAACAGCCTGCCTCGTTTTGTCACTTGTCAGTTTAGATAGTGGATACCCAGATACTCTATACTCGCGTTGTCTGAACTGTTTCCCCAAGGGTTCTTGTTGGTTCTGTCCCTAAAGTTTATGTTCGAATCTCTCCTGCCAACCAGTTTTCCCACAATCTTTCCTAAACAAATGTTTATGAATATACTCGTATAATTTGTGTCGTGCTGTCTTTGCTGTTCAATTATCCTCCCAGTTTTTAACAACACAGCTTTACTGAGTGCGTGTGTTGAAAATAGTGTATTAGAATTCATGGATTTTATCGAATTTAACTAAGAATTCACCGAATTTATTCGGGATTCTTTTTTAGCGAATAACTGGTTGTCTAGTGTAACACGTTCACACAGCGAGGCGATGTCGTCATATAGATGGACCTGGGCCTAATCTCGGGAGTTCTTATTACTTATTTTACTGTTATATTGTATAATGAACTCATTCTTTCTGTCTTTATTATCAGTTGCTACCATTTACCTATTTCTGTCATTTGTTTACAACCCAAGAGACCTCGGACTTCTCTCTTTATTTAGCGAAGCATGTATCTTGACTTCGGGTCTAAAGATTTGTATCTGCAGCGAAGTGGTAGCGTTATTTAAATGGACTGTTCAAATCTCCGGAGTGTCTATTACTTCTAAAGTGGCCAGACAGAAATAACAAGTGTGACCTTTGGTTTCCACTATACGAATTCTTTCACAGCTCAACCAATGGCCAGACAGAAATAACAAGTGTGACCAAATACATCAATGTCAAACTCCTGCCTCTATCCTGAGAACGTTTGTTTTATGTTCTCCCCTGGACGGTTCTACTGATTTCCTGATAAATGGTGTATATGACACACAAGGGATTTATTCAGTATTCAAAATTTCTGAAGTAATATTTACAAAGTTCGGATCATATTTATAAAGTTTATCAGAAAACTATACCCTCTCCCAGCAGAATAAATATTTAAGAAATGTTTTAAAAAACCTTTGACAAGGTTTCAAACTTTTATTTTCTTCCTTCCAAAAAAAAAAAAAAAAAGCACTTTCACTTCATTATTCTCTAATTCTGTCTTCCTTCAAATTATTTTTTTGCTTGCGCTTACCTTTTGCGTCTCCTTGTGTATATGTTTGCCTCTCACACCTTTGATTTTTCCCCTCATTTCTTTGTTTTGATTGAAATCTTCTTTTCATTATTCCTGCCACCTTTTCCAAAATTCTGCTTCGTCTTCTCTCCTAATCTAACCCCTCTTCGTTTTTCTATCCTCTTATACACCCCTTTCGTTCCAGAGTTTTTTTTTTGTTGTTATTTTTTTCATTACCGATTTCTCTCCCGTCTCCAAACATGTGTTTTTCACATCTGATCTTAAATGAGTCAACACCAAGCAGTTGCCAGTTCAATAAATTTTTCTTCAATTTTACTTGGAGCTCCTGCGATCATGTAAGCACATATCCAGACAGATTTTACATCCTATCTGTTAATGCATCCTCCGACGGCCCCTAAAAAAAATAACATAAATAATAATAACAATTATGATAAATTATTAATCCCTAAGCGTGACCTCAATATTCTAATCATTGTAACTGATACACACTTTTCTTTTTCGTTCAAAGCAAAGTTATTCCACGAGAAAACAAATGTACAATGCATACAAGTTTACCTTAGACAAATGGTAGCACATATAACTCTGGTTCTACCTGCGTTAGTACAACCTGGCACAAATTTAATGCGTGCTAACAATAAACATTATGTGTTTTGAACTTCAAACTTTTCTTAAATGTTTTCAGTGTGATGTCATTTTCACGCATGGCAGAAACTGCTTTGTGCTCGCAGGAGCGAAAATCCTCCAGGACAATCTTATTCAGGGTCCGTTACAACAGGCAGGACATTACGTTCCTAACTTGTATTTTCAGCTTCCTATTTCTACCAGCTCTTTACGACGATTCTTTAACATTTATAATTATGTGGTCACTGTGGATATCCTTTTTTTCCTTGCAAACTTCAAGTATCTAAAATAGATTCGGAATAGATTTTTCCCTTGTCCATTGTAATGCTTACATCTGCTGTGTGCAGTCCTTACTGTCCATTGTAATGCTTACATCTGCTGTGTGCAGTCCTTACTGTCCATTGTAATGCTTACACCTGCTGTGTACACTCCTTAGATCTCTGTTCATATACCTTATTTTTATGTGTCGATCGCCGGATTCGTCATTCATCTCGCTATAATTACACGATGTATATGTACATCGTCTGCACGTTAACGGGGCCAGAAAGGGGTACAAAGAATAGTAGCACTGTGCCATATCAGATATGTCGTAGGTGACAAAGGAGAGATTTGGACACGGGGCCGGTTAATACGTCCTATAGAAACCTAAAGCAAAGACCATTTTAACAAAAAAATTCTAGCAACAGCATGAACAAACCATCAAAATCAAGTGCATTTAAGTTAGTTTAACTCGGTCATTAAAGATGGAAGAAAGTCCAGGTAATGGAAGCTTATGAGGCAACCTAGAGACCAATAGAGACCTGCTGAATCAACTTGTTTTTCTTCTTTTAAGAAAATCTCAATACTGGGAATCTTGAATTTTCGAACACTAAACGAACGAGAGAAACTTCACAGGTTGCAGCAGAATGTAAGAAAGCTGACATCCTAGAACTGTGTAAATTAATGTGGTAAAATAATTGAAAGGAAGAAACTGAACACGAGACTAATGATGGTGTCATCAGAAAAAGAGGAGGAGAACATACAATAGTCAAGGTGTGGTCCTAATGTTGTCGTTAAAGGAACTGCAGAAGGCAATTACAGGCTGGGAAGCAATGAGGCCTAGATAGATATAGGAATATTTAAAAACTGCCAATAGGAAAGTAATGAATTTCACATTAGACTTCAAAAATAACTTTATTTTTTTTTAAATTAAATAAAAGAAAGATATTACAACTTTAATGGGTTACGTAAATGTAAAGACAGAAACAATAATCGCTTTGAAGAGAACCTGAGAAAGCATAGGACTTAGGACAATGAACGAAAGTGGAGACGTATTCATACACTTCTGAGGAATGGTATATAAGGGGGAATGTGACAGATGAAAATCGAGCACCTTGATCGGTCCACTTTACTCTCACCGGCACCCCTCACTCTTTTTCAATCTAATCGCTCAACGTGATTTCCCACCCGCTTCTCTAATTAGCATGCACAGGTTATCGCGCAAAAAGCCATGCCTTTCGCCATCTGTCTTATTCCTAGTTTAGCCACGCCTACCTGTCTTTGTTTCAAGCGCTATTAATACAGCTATTCATTTCTCTGTCTTTCCTTCAAAAGGGGAAGGGCAAAGGGGGTCTGCCTGCTGTCAGATTACGTCATCACGTCAGCGCCTTGTCCCTGAAACACGGGAGGGGGGGAAGCAAGGGTTTTTTAAGTTCCCTAAAAGAGAACGGGACGGTAATTGCAGAATCGAAGGGGAAATTAAGCGAATGCAGAAAGAAGCGATAACCACTTTAACCGACTTCATCCCTTTGTTTGTGTTCCAGGGGACGCAATTTGCTCGCCGAGAGAAGGGACCTAAAAGGCGCCCGCTCGCTAGCGACACGAATATGCGGTCGGCGAAAGCGTGAAAATAAGCTTTAATTCAGGAATCGACCGCAGATTTGCCCAAAATACGGGCAGAGGCGCGAAATCTCGCACCAGCTAACGAGTTTTTACCCATTTCACATATATATATATATATATATATATATATATATATATATATATATATATATATATATATATATATATATATATATATATATATATATATATATATATATATATATATATATATATATCCCATCTCTTAAAATTCAGTTATCAGTAGCGCCAGAGATTTTGAAGAAAGTGTCTAGCTCGCATTATAAGAGCCCTACTACAATTTGGATCACTTATATACGTGGAGATAAATTCATTTTTTCTGTGCTGCGGTAATATATATATATATATTAGAATTTTGAGTGATTTAATTGTTAAAGTGTGTTTATTATATTTCACTGTGTTCTTTCTGTGTTAATTAAATAACGTCTAGCAAACTTTACCAGCTGTAAACGTAAAATTAATTGCTTGCTATTTCCTAAGTAAGAGATGCTTTAAATTAATTAATAAGCGCTAGGTGCGGTCCACCTTCTCCATTTATGACGAGAGGTCAAATCAAGAAAAACACAATAATTATAAATTTTAACTGTATTCCCAGAATACAACTTTTTCACATATATATCTATTATCAGTCTGCTGTGGCAGAAATTAAGTACTCTTTTATCTGACCCATGACAGGAGTTTTTTTCCATCGGATATATTCGAGAGAACTCACTGTTCATACTCGGCCATCACCTCAACGAACAGCCGATCATTATCATTTAACATTTTTTCCCCATCACGTCACAGTGTCACAGCCACCTGAGGCTAGACCGCACTGGAACAATATATTAACATATTAATTCCCAGGACAGTGCCACCACATAGAAAAACTTATCCCAAACCAATACCTGCAGTGAAAAGAGGAATATCCAGGATAAAACTAACGCATCAATTTCAGCGACTCCCGAAAAATAGCAGTCAGCAAACCGGATAGTCTGGGGCTGCAATTGACAACGAATATGACTGAATAGTCTTAAAACCTGTTAGTGTTTAATTCCATGGAATGTATGCAGCGTCAACATCTGGGTAAGCAAATCTGAAAGTGGGCCACTGTATGAGTGTAGTGAGTGAACGTAAAGAAAGAAACTTTTTTTTTTTTTGGTTACCAATAACATACCAGTCTTCTTTTGATCTCTCACTAATCTGAGTGTTCACGGGATAGGTTAAATTAAGGACTTGTCTTCTTTTTCCCGTCCTGACTATCCCCCCCCCCCCTTTTTTTTAAATTATTTTGATCTTTTGGGTTAATTACCTCTGTTGGGATCTTCCTAGTTTCCCTATACAAGAGGGAGGGCCTATTAGATTATATTTTTCATTTCTTGTCTGTAAACTATAATTCATTGATGTAAATGCTTTTCTTGATGTTGTGATATTTTCTAGTGAGAATAAACATAATAAACCTTAAGCTATAGTGTTGGTCAAACCCCGGCCATTATATGTGATCCGTAGTTTATCTGTTTTCACGTCTGTACATATTTATGTCACAAAATTGTGTGTACGTGAGTGTAGTGTAATTTGAATCTGTACCAAGTGAGAAAGCGCGTCTGAGTTTAAATAGAGTCATAAAAGATAGGCTGGATTAGAGCAATTACTCAATCCAAGACTGTTCTTTCTCTTACACTATCAACCCCCTCGTGAAACACAGAAACTATTTCTTACACCTTGTCGTGAAGTGACGTCTGTATCACAACACAAATTCTAAGTAACTCTGACCACACCGCGCGCCATACATTGTAAGAACTGCAAGATGCACAGACCAATCAGAACGCTCCGTTTTGCCGTGTTTACTACAGCCTTGGATAAATAAAATGGAAGTCCAAATATGTGCAAACAAGTAGCGAAGGACAATTAACTACATCTTTATGAAAGAAGTACCACCTGGAAGAGGCTACCAAAACGATATTAGGGATGTTGCTCTACCCATAAGTACTAATACTTTTACAAATACTGATATAGGACGGGAGAGATCTCTAGCTGAATGCATCGAAGCCTCAGGTTAGTCCATTATTTAGCTGTGTAATGTGCGCATAAAATAAAATGCATTTAGGAATGAAAAAGGTTGTTTACTAGAAATATGTAGAATTATATAGGGCGTTTTTAAAACTTTAGATGAATAAAATCGCTCCAGGAATAACATAGATAAATAAAATCTTAGTTTTCCTGATTTGTACAATAGGCAAAATTTACCAATATTTTCTGAACTCAAAACACATTCGTTGGGGGACTACCTCAGACGCTCGAGGCCACACTATTTATAGCACGTGTCTAACAGAATCAGGCCAGTCACAATATTTGAAAGCCACAGAGAGCGGCAAAAGAAAGCAAGTGTTAGTGGAAGCGATTTGCCTTCTGTACTGGAAAGCAGGCCTTAAACAGCCATTAACAGCTCGTCTGTGTGTATGCCTGAGGGTAAGAACGAATCTTTGGGAGCCGCGCTGGTGTAATGGCTTCGGCGTTGTACTGGCGACCAGGTGTTCATGGTTCAAACCCGGGCGTCGGCGTTTGAAGAAATGTTTACGGCCGGAAATTTGACTGAATAGCCTGAACGGCTCCTGTGATAAACCCTCTGTGGATGGGAAGGAGCGAAGCTCCTGACCGGGTTGGAAGGAAAGTCCTCAGGTTCCCCAGCCTCGCAATGACATGTCACTGGGCCGAAGGGCTGAAAGCCTAAGTGCCGCTGGTTAAAAAAAAAAAAAAAAAAAAAAAGAACGAATCTATATGTATATAAATATGTGTATTTCTAGTGATTAATCCACCTGTACGATAGGAAGTGTGTAGATGTGTTAGAAAATTACAGTGTGTTGCTGGTGAACTTACAGGCTTGTGTGTAATTCTGGAGGCAAAGCCAGCCTTGGGAATATTCAAAATAATTGAGGATAATGGCCAAAGTGTGTCTGTAAGTTTGGAAAGGTATTTAAAGAAGTATTTCTTAACGGAATGAGACACATACCAGGAACATAAGGAAGGATGAAAGGAATTGGATTACTGTATAGTTTGATATATTACTTAGTAGTTTTATTCACAACCAAATTATTGTAGGGAGGGGATCATGGGAAAAGGCTTATAAATAAGAATGTAGAAGAAATTTATGATCATAGTGAACTGAATTGATTGTTGCTACTATATTATATCTTGTGCATCTGCTAGCACGCTGTCTGAAACTGTCTATCATCCCCATCTGTGCCATAGAGGGATAGTGACAGAAAAATACAGGGAGTGCATTTAACTTCGTTTCAGGTTTTATCCTGTAAACCTAACAAGTATACAAGAGGCATCTCTTACTGAGGTTACGACGGATGCAGTGCCGATCTATGTCAGAGGGCCAGACATCTCGTGTACACCACTTGGAAGAATTACAGAAATAAATTCTATCCAACATCAGAGGGAGCCATCTTCAGTGACTCAGATACGTTGCCCACAAAGGCAACTGTACAGCATATCCCTGTTCACCAAAACTAAAAATAACATTTCATGATGACAATAGCAGTATAGATCTTCAATCAGAACTGTGAAATTAACTATTAATTAATCAGCGAGAGAGAGACCAACCAAGCAAGACTTTCTCCATAGTGATAGACATTTTAACTCAGTGAAAGGCTTTGTTGAACATTTTATTATTTATTTAATGTTGTAATATGATTTCTTTTTTTAAATTTTCAAACAGATAAGAGTAACTGTACAAATAAATTGTAAATATTTACCAGCAGACTTACTTAAGTTCTTTAAGTTAAGTTACAGTCTTTGTTGGTGAATTAAATTAATTAATTACCCCTAGCAGAGTCAATAACAATAATAACCACCATATTAACAGAGGAAGATCTGGAGAGGTAGCACATAAGGACTCATAGTACTACATTACCATCTTCTCTGGGAACTTATACAGCTTGACCCTACCTTTGTTGTCTATACACCTTTACTCTTTTCAGAGAAAGGGGTATTACTGATAAAACCAGATTCTCATCTGGCACTATCCTGGTATCATCTGATACACTTTATGTCCAGGATATCTTATCAAATTCTATAACCATCTACCCTCTCGCGACACACCTTCCTCTCACATAGCTATCACTATCACCTCTGCTCCTACGGGACCATAAATATCTCAGCCCTATCTTCTCAAAATTTACGACAGGGAATAATTAACAAAGACAGGTAAATGGTAGGCACTCGCAAGAAAATAAGGAAGAAAAAGTGAGGACAGACAACAGAAACGTAAATAAAGTGTTAACCATTTCAGGGATAAGAACCAGAGGCCATCCGAAGGACGACTTTCATTATTTCTTACTCATAGTCCTCGGGTTACAGCTATTTATTTTTGCTATTGGAGGGAGCATGACTTTAATAGTAAATAAAGCATCACGGATACCACCTAAGATTTCAAACCATCATTAAACGGCGTAAACGTATGTAGCGAAGAAGATAACAGATCGCCATCTTGTGTTAGTCAAATTACAGATAAAATTCAGAGAGAGAGAGAGAGAGAGAGAGAGAGAGAGAGAGAGAGAGAGAGAGAGAGAGAGAGAGAGAACGAACGAACGAATACCGCGTCCAATAAGTATTAGATACTTCAACAACAGATTTTACAATTACTGAATGAGACATCTGGAAAAAGAGAACGCTAGCGCAAAGCGCGGATAACAACTGAAATTCTAAATACGACATTAAGAAAAAAACAAAGCAGATTTAGACAGTAGCAACACCAGAAATTCCAGGACCAAGGCTCATGAACTATACACAGATGTAAACAAAAGGAAATAAGAAGTATCAGAAGAGATAAGAGGCAATAAACTGATGAGTTGACAAGAGATGCGGAGGAAGCTGCAGCCGCAGTCAATATGAAGGGCCACTTCAACATAACAAAGAAACTACAAGGAAATACGAAGCAATCAAATGGCCATATCAAAGATAAGACCAGAAAAGTGTTTAGTAACATAAAACTGGTAATGGAGAGATGGGCAGAACATTTCCAGTAACTTCTAAACAGACCAGCTTCCCAAGATCCCCCAGATTTTCAGCCAGCAAACAAAAAGTTACATGCTAACTGAAAAAAACCCAAATATGGAAGACATTAAAACCACTAAAACAAAACATTGACAACTTTATTTAGATATTATACAAATTAATCGGTCAAGTCTAGAAGAGAGAAGAACAACCAGCAGACTGGAATAAAGGATACCTGGTCGAGTTGCCAAAGACGGGAGATAAGCAAGAATGCACAAATTACAGAGGAAATATGTTACAATCAGTACCACGGAAAACATTAAACAGGATCATATTTAAGAAATTTAAAGAGGCGACAGAACAAAGGAAATCTTTATTTCTTCAGGGTAAAGAAATATGCATTATTGCAATTACAAATAGATACGGTACCTTGCAAAAGAACATCCAGGTTTTCGACAACACAGACCTTGTAAAGATCAGATAACCACAATGCGAATATTAACTGAAAACAGTTTGGAAATACACTCACCACATTCCCCTGGATTGGTGGACAATGAAAATGCATTTGACAGGTTAGAATGAAAATCTCTTCGGGACTAATAAGGCATTATGGTGACCCCTTAAAGTTAATTAACCTGATAAACAAAACACTTGGCTGCAGGTAGGATTATGAAAGCAACAATAACAACCAACATAAACATAATATATTTGGCAAAACAGCTCGGCCATTTGGATTTTGTCGACCACATGTCTCTTCTCTTCTCTTCTCTCGGAGCAAGCAAGAGGACATGCACACCATCATAGCTGGCAGACGCTGGAGCTGGGTTGGCCATGTCCTCAGAAGAGACCCCGATGCCATCACAAGAACAGCTATGCTTTGGACCCCTGAAGGAAAACGAAAGAGAGGCCGACCAAAAACAACCTGGCGGAGGACAGTGGAGGCTGAGATGCAAAGAATGACCAGAGTTGGGGGCACTGTACGAAGGATGGCCGCCGACCGAGCAAAGTGGAATCAATTTGTTGTTGCCCTACAAGACGCCACTAGGCGTGATGGCCACTGACTGCTTTGACGGTCGGCGGCTAAGGATCAAAGAAGAAGAAGAATGTCTCTTCTGCCCCAAATATGAAAATACTTGATGAGATAACAGCAACTGGATGTGGACACTGGCGCTGGCTAGGAACAGGATTGAACTATAGGACACCAAGGCTTCTAGGATTGAACTTATAGGACACGAAGGCTTCTAGGATTGAACTATAGGACACGAAGGCTTCTAGGATTGAACTAAAGGACACCAAGGCTTCTAGGATTGAACTATAGGACACGAAGGCTTCATGTTCATTTGTTGAAGACCTGTGCTCCACAGACAGCTGATGGGTTATCACCACATGAAAATATGTAGTACTTGTACTCAAATTCATGCGCCTCTGCTCTTTAGAGAGTGAAATGGACATTCAGGTAAACTAGATCTACCTTACCTAGCTTCCTTTAGATACACACCCATTATAACCTGATCGTAAACAACATTCTGTTTCCACTTTTGGCATCACTGAAAATAGTGACGTAACAACTCATATGACAGATTTGGGATGTTGAGATCTTCGTATTTTCCGGATACGTACTTCTTATTCATTCTTAAAGTTGAAATGCTATGTATTACTACTACATTTTCCCATTTACGCTGGGTACTTTTGCTAGCCTGATTATTTTCTTAAATAGAAAATGTTCCGCAAATGACAAAAGTCTAAAAGTACAAAGTGAAAATTCCACTTCGAAAGAAAAAAAGACTGTTTACAAAAGTGTACCAGCACACGGCGCAATTTTATTTTTTTTAAACAAATGGCAAAACAATAACTGGGCTGGTTCAAGCCAATCTTCCTGCGTGTTAGACTTACTGGACTTTACAAGATTATATCCGCCAGTGTCAACTTTCAACGCCCAATGTCAAAATGTTTCTTCACGCTTTAGGTTAACACGAACTGAAACCACAAGGAAGTATATAAATGTAAGATGACGCGCCGCCCCCCCCCCCCCCCTACCCTAGCTATGACAGTATTGCCCAAGAATTTGTCACTTACAAGCTTAAAAACAAAATTCACATCAAGGCTGCAGAAAACGTTTCACCATTATACAAATTAAGAATAATCATACGTACTATTTCTCTTCTCATGTTCCCGGATATCGCCATTTTAATATCTTTCAACTGTCTGATATGCATTCTGGCTTTGTTTTGGGTGGAGCAGGTGACAGTGGATAGGACAGTGAGCATAAAGAGAGGGGCACCCAGCATGTCACCTGACCAATGACGCGTCTCGGTTTTGAGTAAAGCTTTACAGTAACAAGTGCATGAAATATTGTTTAACTGCGTGAAATGCGGGAGCCGCGCTGGTGTAATGGCTACGACGTTGTACTGGCGACCAGGTGTTCATGGTTCAAACCCGGCCGTCGGCGTTTGAAGAAATGTTTACGACCGGAAATTTGACTGAATAACCTGAACGGTTCCTGCACATAAATCCCGTGTGGTTGGAAGGAAAGTCCACTGACCCCCCAGCCTCGCAATGACATGTCATTGGGCCGAAAGAGCTGGAAAGCTCGAGTGCCGCTGGTTATAGAAAAAAAAAAAAAAAAAAAACTGCGTGAAACACTCACGACAACAGACACTGGCAAACTTCACAGAGCATTGTATGAACGTAACGTTTTCAAATATCTTGGAAATTAGGATTGTGCCAACTACACAGGAAAGGAACATTACAAATTGTGAGATGAGATGCTTAAGAACAGCCATTAATGTTACCAGGAGAGACAGAATGAGGAATGATGACATCATAAAAACTGTAGGAACTATATCCTGGATCAGGTATATAGAAAATGAAATGATGTGACTATCTCATGAGAATGAAGTCCGATACACTACCACAATGCGCCTTCAAAAGTAGAATATCTGGTTTGAGAGCATTGGGAACAACAACGAGGCAGATGGATAGACAACGAGGCAGATGGATAGACAACGAGGCAGATGGATAGACAACATGACAGACATTCTACAACAACACGTGCTCTCAGCAGCCAATAAGGCACACTTGGCTGAAGAACGCAAACTTCAGCTCCCTACCACGCTTCACGGCAACAGTCAACCAAACAAAGTAAAGCAACAAACAGATTCCTGAAAGTCTGACAAGTGCAGGTGTAATCTGTACGATTTTCTCACACAATTATGACCTGACAAAGGTGAACTAATGCATGGTTCTCTAGCATTACTGATGGCATCATTTCCTACATGAGTGATTCCATCAACGCAGATTCAAATCTATGAATTTATGTTACTTCTAGTTCTAATTAAACTAATGCAATCGTTTACATGTGAAATCATTTACAGACCTAGACTCTGATGAAAGCCATGACAGCAGGAAAGATTGAAAACAAACAGGTAAGAGCAGGACAAATCTATAACGTTGGAGAGAAACATCAAGTGATGGACATGAAAGTAAGAACCATCAAGGCAAAAAAAAAAAAAACAGAATCCATCTATATTACCTGAACATTTATTCAGTCCTTGTTCTGGAATCCCTAGGGTAAGAGAGGGAGGCCAAAGAACACATGGAGAAGAAAACTGGGGAGAAAAGTGAAAGAAATGAGATGACATGGAAGACCTTGAGCTGATGGCACCGGGACAAGAACTTGACATAAGTTTGTTGAAGGTCTATGTTCCTTGGGGAACTGAAGCCAAATGAATGAATGGGCATTTAATACCAGTTGTGATTAAAAAAAACATAATGTCGTTTCTCAACCAGTTCTAATAAAAGGGACAACAATGAAGAAGTCTGCTGATAGCATTACAATGCAATCCTTGTTCTGGAATCCATAGGGTAAGGGACGTAGAGGGTGCCACAATAAAGCACAAGAAAAATGGAACTACAGCAGACATGAACGAGATAGAGAAGACCTTGAACACAGAACAGGAAAGTCTGGCATACATTTATTGAAGGTCTATGCTCCTGAGGGAGATAACTGGTAATAGAGATGATGATGATGATGGACACAACCACGTGACATGTCTTGATAAAATAGATATGATCATACAATCAAAGTCAGTGATACTTTTCTCCTTCTCTAAATAAAACCCAGGAAATAATGGGTGCTGGTTATATAATAGACGGGGAAACAACCACTTCACTGCTTCTTTAATAAAGATTTATTCACTATTTGTAATAAAAAATGATAGATTTGTTCACTATTTCTAATAACAATGATAGATTTGTTCACTATTTGTAATAACAATGATAGATTTGTTCACTATTTGTAATAAAAATGATAGATTTGTTCACTATTTGTAATAACAATGATAGATTTGTTCACTATTTGTAATAACAATGATAGATTTGTTCACTATTTGTAATAACAATGATAGATTTGTTCACTAGTTTCAATTAAAATGACAATATCAGGTCACTGTTACTTAATAAAAATTACAAATTAGTTCACTAGTTTCAATTAAAATGACAATATCAGGTCACTGTTACTTAATAAAAATTACAAATTAGTTCACTAGTTTCAATTAAAATGACAATATCAGGTCACTGTTACTTAATAAAAATTACAAATTAGTTCACTAGTTTCAATTAAAATGACAATATCGGGTCACTGTTACTTAATAAAAATTACAAATTAGTTCACTAGTTTCAATTAAAATGACAATATCAGGTCACTGTTACTTAATAAAAATTACAAATTAGTTCACTAGTTTCAATTAAAATGACAATATCAGGTCACTGTTACTTAATAAAAATTACAAATTAGTTCACTAGTTTCAATTAAAATGACAATATCAGGTCACTGTTACTTAATAAAAATTACAAATTAGTTCACTAGTTTCAATTAAAATGACAATATCAGGTCACTGTTACTTAATAAAAAATTACAAATTAGTTCACTAGTTTCAATTAAAATGACAATATCAGGTCACTGCTTTAGCACGCTGCGATCGACATATGTCGACGAAGATAACCTATGTTCTCCATGCTGGAGGCGACATGTGTGGCCTTGCGGCTATCATCGGGAAACTGATTTATAATGTGTGTGCACGTGATCTTAACCCCGGATGTTAAAATTGACTCTTCTGTGAAAGAGCTTTCACTTTCTTTTCCGGTTTTTATTTTAGTGATGGCTATCCGCGTTTATTTTCTGTGAATTTTTTCAATCGAAATGAATCGGCATCGAACACGCGGCCATTTTCGCTCTAATTTTATTGGATTCTGACGCCGATGCGATGAGGAGGAGATTTTTGTCTTTATAAGCGCTGATATCGGTTCTCAGAATATGTTTGATGGCTGAGATGGAAACGAAAGTAGAATGGCATTGCTAGTATGTATAATTTTAGGGGTTAGGACTAGGAAATTTAGAATTACGGCCGAATGTCACTGCTGACGAGGATGGTTGTTGCTTTGCTACTGATGATGGGTGTAACGAAAAGATCGTCATTTGATTTGTATTGGTCAAATGACTTTCATTGAGATGCTAGGGATATGGACTCTTCGTTTCTTCGTTATTTTTTTTTAATTTTAAAATTTAAAAAAAAAATTTTTTTTTTTTTTTTTAAATATTTTTTTTCGTTTTTTTCATCTTTCCTTTCCTCTCTTCCTATCACATCTAACATGTACACAAACAAATTTTATATCATCAGATTCATCATTCATTTATTTATATAAATTCCAAAAATGATAGCAATTGACCAAGAAACACAAAAACTATAGACGTTACAAGTCGCCCACTATAAAATCGGGGGGTTGTGAAAAAGAATGCAGCTGTAGGACAAGTTTTCGGGAAAAGAATGCAGCGTGCTAAAGGTTAATAAAAGTTACAAATTAGTTCACTAGTTTCAATTAAAATGACAATATCAGATCACTGCTACTTAATAAAAATGACAAATTAGTTCACGTCCCAGTTATAATGACAATAGAAAATCACAACTTCTAATAAAATAAATGACAGATCACTTCACTAGATCTAGATAAATGACAGTATCACTTCACGGTAAAATCACTTCACTACTTCTAATAAAACTGTCACGGTCACATCACCAACTCAGTAGAAAGGACAATATAACGTCACTGACTTTAATAAGATTCTTACAATAGTACATCGCTGTTTCAGTTTAAAGTAACATGATCATATTACTTATAATTTTAATGGGCGAAATACATGCACGTTTTAAATAGACTTGATTCTGTGAACTTAACTCATTAGACACCAAATGACTAGATTCGAGAGCACCCATGGTGGAGACACTGGATATGATGAATAAGGCAGAAATACGAAAGACAATTAATGATCGCCTGTTAGAGAACGACGCTGCACCATATGAATCTACAAGGCCAAGTTTGCTGGAATTTGGCATCAAATTTAAAGCTAGCAGGGATGGACATATGACACGTCGTGTATACAACCAGCGTGCAACAGTAACAGCATTCATACTCTTCGATATATGCTAAAGGAGACTGAGCTCCTATGGGTTTGCCCGGAGTGCTATGATGTCGATTATGTTCAACAATAACAATAACGCTAATAGAGATAACCGGAAATGCCCTTGAAAATAAAAATATGACAGTAAATACACGTTCCCGGTGGCTAAACAATGTTTCAGGAAGTAATAACCATAGTCAAACAATTGAGTATTTACTAAATAACATATCAGCTTCACCGGTTATAAGTAGCATAGACCACACAGGTCTATGTCCATCGGATCAGTTAAGATGGCAATAATGTGACACATGTGCGAAATTGTAAACTGATGTCACAAAAGTAAAACCACAGCATCACACAATACACTGTGATATCCGCACGTCCCAGCATTTCACACAAAGTTATCAAGTCACCTACTGTAAGCCCCAATGCCGGGGCAGCAGCTGCTCACAAATCTGTCACAGAGACGGACGCAACTAGAATTCCACCACACGTATGGAACACACAGCGGAGAGCCACCTTAAAACGCACGGCAAAAACAAGTACTAATATAGCTATGAAACCCACATCAACACCACTTGCCTTCTCGGAAAGTCAGTCACTACCTTCTACTGACAGGTACCGACAAAATCAATCCGATCAGACTCTGCAGACTAGGAGCGACAACTAATCGCAGCATTTTTATTTTCTTTCCTTCCCTTTGGAGTATATTTTATCAATCAATAGCCCCTCAAGACAGACGCGTTCGTGGCAAGATTCCAGAAGATGAGAGGTTAAGCGAGGCGGTGACAGGAGAAACAGCAACTTCCAAAGTTATTATGTGGTAGAGAACTTCGTGGTTAATATACAATAAAGCCAATAATTAACAAAAGTTTACAACATTTAATTCACAACATTTACGAATGATAATGTATTGAATAAAGAAGTTCAAATGCGTGCATTAAGACGATGTATGTAATCGGGCCCACACTTCAGCTTTCACATTAGATGAGAGGCATCATTGTTATCTTTTTATTCTATTTGGGGAATACAGCCATGTTAGGATGTTGTCTTATGATCATAAATGGGTAGCAGGAAAATTGTGCACATCAATTCTGAGAATGATTGAAAGACAAACTAAATTTTGTTATTTAATGGATGATGATGACTGACAGTCACTGATACATCTGATTTGGAAGACAGTTGTGACGTATGGAATACGTATCTAGAACTGCGTCTGTTGTTAACGGAAAACACAGTCCCGCAGCTAATACTGCCGTAGGAGAGTGACGTGGTAGAGTTCGCTATACTAGGTCCAGCTTCCAGAGGTGGGGTGACCAGTTCCCTTCCTCGCTGCCTTTGTCTTCCCTAATTAAAGAGGATAGTCACGTACCCATTTACAGCTGGGTAGACTGGAGCATGACGTCACTGTTGATAAGAAAATCACAACAGGCAGTACATTACTGCAATAAAAACTCATAGTGTAAAGATTATTTGATAAATAAAAAAAAAAAACAAATAGAAGAAAGCGACCCGCATTATTTTGGAATGTTATGATAACCGAGAAGCAGTGTGGTACTGTCACAACATGCATACTCCATGGAAAACATACAACAGGCGACAAAGAGAGAAGATGTGCTAGACAGTTTAACATCGTGGTATGGAAAAACGTCAACAACAGAACTTACACACAGCACAGCAGTCGCCAACGCCAGTCAGCACGACACTTAAGGAAGAAGAAGAGGCTAAGAAAGATGACTTGAAGAGGTTAAATTAAAAACAGATGAAATGACAACAATGCCAAAATGCTAGAATAATTTAATTCAAAATGTAAACAGAAAGACAGAAATGAAGACAAAGCTAAACAACCCTGCTAAACCGTCAAATAAAGTATATAAAAACCTCCATCTACGATCTATTATCCAGTCCAAAAAGTCATGTAAACTGAAGATGTAACGACAAGTCAATTGACCTGCCTCAGTCAAAGGCATTACATATAACCAACAATGTAGTTTTACATGCAGGAGCGTCCTACATTTAAAAGCGCCGATGTTTCCGTTTCTATAACTCTTTCACTGTTGTGGTTATCTAATCCAGCTCACGTTCTGTATTAACATCAGCCTTGTTTCTGTAATCTGTTAGGACATCAGCATTTGGCCTCCAGTTATGATTAAAAAATCAACCAAGTGAATATGCATTAGAACAGCATTACCCAACGCGGATGTGTTTTCAGTCTGCCACAGCAATTCGCATTTATCGGAAAGAAGCTTCTCGAATGAGCGAGCCGGATGTGAGCTCGTGTTTTAAGTCATGTAAAAAGGAATAATATATTAGGTCGTAAAGGCTGGAGATTCTTGTCCTCTCGACGTGATAGCAACAATAAACCTCAGAGCTATTCTACCGATATGGTCAATGTAAAGCTAATCCTTCTGTAGAAACTGCCACTTGTGTGAAGTGTTAGAGAACTCAACATACTAGGTCCAGGTTTTTATGAGGGGGTGACTAGTTCTCTTCCTCGCTGCCTTTGCCTTCTGTCATAAAATTAACAAGTGATACAACGTAAAAATATCTCCAAAGGATAAAATGTAAGGATAAAAACATAACGCGTAAGCTGCTGATAGTACATGATCGCCCTGACCGCGGGTCATCACCCTCCATAAAAATTGACTTGTTAGACGGGAAATCAAAACGGTTACCATTTGGAGGGATGAGAACGGCGGATCAAAAGGAAAAAAAAATATGACTGAAAAAAATTGCGTGAGACTAGCAAGGCTAAGGAGACGCACTTGGGGGGGGGGAACGGAGGAAAAAATTCACGTCCCCAAATTGACACGAGGTACGGAAACGGACGCTTTTGCGATACCAAGCCTTTGATTTGAATTCAGCGGCTAAACGCAGATGCTTGAAATATTACAAAATTTAAAAAGTAACTTTTCTTAATATTAATGTTAGGAATATAAAAATTAGCTGGCCGGATGGCCCATTCTGAGCAGTGAAATAATATGTTTTTTAATTTTACAGACGGATAGATAATAATGAAAATAATGACAAAAGACAGTGTTGTTCACAACAGCGAAAGACTGCATTGAATCAAAAGTGTCGCTATTTGCACAAAAAATCGCGACCTTGAGACGCAGGTGTTCAAATCTACTTAGCATGGAAGAGAAGGGATATTGGTGGAAGCTGTGTCTAAAAATAACTTTTAACGACAAAATTTTGGAGGGGAGAGAAAGGTTGGTTCAAAAATCAAGTACGTTTTTGTGAAAACGCAAGTAGAGACGGACAGACTAACAGATAAAAATCCATACTTGACTGAAGCATGACTGAAATGACTTTAGTGTAGGAAATTTGAATTTAAAAAAAACCAAGGCATTGATTGGCCACAGACAATCATATTATCCGCGCTCAGACGAGCTTTTTTGCCATTCCTCAATAGTTGTCCAGTGATAGACACAGTAAATTTCAAGTGTGGTGATTTCCAAATGAAATAAATTGAAATAAGTTCAGGGACGCCATACTATAGCCAGCAGCTCAGCTGAGTTTTGCTAGCATTTCTGTGTTCTTTATTCATAATCTGGTAAGATTGAAATTATTTCTTTGTATATTTTGAATATTGTTTAATGTCCGAGTGATTTGATACTGCCATATCGAAATCTAGCCTTACAAACAAGTAAGGATTCGCTCTGGACCCCCCGCCCTAGTTCAGGGTCTAGGGACAAACAATATATAAACTACAGCAAGGTTTAGGAAGGGGTGATCAAGTGTTGAGAACAGTGAATCATATCACCTATCCTATTCTATGGCAGTGAGATAATGCACCTATTTCAGAATCTGTAGACTGGGGAAACTTACCCTATGCGAAACCAACTAGGTAAGATGTGCTGTCTGGTCAGAGAGAACTGACCCTGTTTATGTGGTGTTATTGTAATTTGTTATGTGTAGAAGTGGCTTATTAGGTAAGGTTCTGAGCAAAAACCAATACTTTATTTCAGAGCTGTGAGTTCGATCTTGACACTAAGGTGGTGTCAAATGCTGATTAATAATTGAAGTGAGGACCCGTGCAGGGTACATTTCGACAGAACATCTGTGTATTGCTCAAGCACGGAGAGGTGGGGCCATCATATTCCAGCACCAGAACAAATCTGGCAAAGTTAAGTAGGCTAGCTGGCCTGCTGAACTTACACCAACTTCATAAAACTAGCACCCAAGAGAATTTACTACTGAAGCATCCCATTTCCTTCCATCATTAATGGACAATGCTGTGTAGGCATAAACAGGGAGGGATGAAGCCACCCCAACAGCACATCCATTCATAGTTTTCCCAGGAAAATTAACATTACGAACAGTAATACTATAATTAATCTTGAAGATTGCATATGTAAACATCTTTCATTTAACATGCCATTTATTCATGCCATTCATTCATAAATTTCAAAATCTTTGCATAAGTTCTGGCCAAAATAAAACCTTGGTTCAGAACAAATAAATTTAAAAAAAAGATTTTCTATTCTAAATTTAACCAGCTGAATTTAGTTCATTGTGTTATAAATTTTATTGATAGTATTAGACTTAATTAATATCTGTGGGTGTGTGTATATGTCCATACAACACATTGCATTCAGTACCCTAGATTTTAACGTAGCCACATTCATTAGTAAAAAAAGATATGTGTGAGGTCATAAAGTGGTAGCACGAAAGGGCCTTCTGTATATTCACAGTTACAATTATCTCAGGAGCCTTCACAGCTGACCTCACGCATCACACTAGGTGATAACACCACCATACAATACCATCAAAATCCACTACATATATTGGGGTCTTGTCCAGGGATAATTAGCATAAACAGTAATATAAGGATCTCCTGGTGGGAGAAATAAAATTAGGGGAACAAAATTGTAAAATTCCCTTAAAATTAAAAGTGTCCCTTTAAATTAAAAGGGCAATTAGAAGTTGGTGAATCTTCACAGCCAGTAATAATTAATTAGTTAACTGGTTAGTTAGAATTAGTTAGACTATAGTCATAAGAAGTACTTAGTGTATTTACTGGTTAGAGATTTATCTTGTATATTATTATATTGTCTAAAAAGTATGGCGGAGCTAGCAAAATTTAGATCAGCTGCTGTGCTGACCGCAAAGGAGATGGGAATGGATGGTCAGGTTTTGGTTCAATACGTAACGGCTGAATGTGATAAATATATTGAACGGGAAGAAAGGAGATTAGAAAAAGAGGCTGAAAGAAAATTAGAGTCTGAAAGGTTGGCTGAAGAGAAGAGGTTAGAGGCGGATAGAGAAATTAAGAGGCTGCAGATTGAGGCAGAAGACAAACGACAGCAAAGGGAGGCAGAAGAAAAAAAGATTGACTGCCGAAAGGGAGGCAGAAGATAGAAGGTTGCAAAGGGAGCACGAATTACGACTAAGGGAGCTGGAATTACAAGGCCAGGCTCCTGAAAATGGTGCCAGCCCTTTTGCCTCAGATGCTACGCCCAGTCTGGGAGCCTCAAACTCAGCTATGGGGTTTCATTTAGACCATTTTGTTGAAAAAGACGATGACATAGAGGGGTACCTAGGACGTTTTGAGTTATTAGCTACTACATATGGGTTAGAGAGAGAGAGGTGGAGTTTAAAGCTATCACAGGGACTGAGAGGTACTTCTTATGAAGTCTTTGCTAAAATGAACAGGGAAGACCAAGACAATTATGACATGTTAAAGCAGGCTTTGTTATTAAGGTACGAGAAGAATGGTGAATTTTATCGTAAGAAATTTAGAAATGCCAAACTGTTGTCTGGGGAGACATACCACCAATTCTCTGCTAGACTGGAAACCTATTTGGAGAAATGGACTGCTCTGGGGAAGACCCAAGATCTTAAAGAAATGATCATGATTGAGCAATTGAGAGAGTCCATGGCTCCAGACATGAGAAAATTTCTCATGGAACAAGGTGCAGAGAAGTTGGGAGAGGTTTTAAATGTCGCTGAGAGGTATCAGGCAGCCCAGGCAGAGGTAAGTGGTGCTAAAAAGAAGCACATAGATAATTTTAAAGCTCCACAGCAATTTAATAAATTTGATAATAGAGAGCAGGGAAATAAAGGTAGGACAAACTTTGAGCGGCCAAGAAATGACTATCGCGACAGAAACTCACAGTTCAATGACCAAAAGTTCAATGAAAGAAAACCGTTGAACCAAGGAAAAAGATGGTGTAAATGGTGCAAGAAAGATAACCATAACACCGAATTTTGTAGAAGGAAACCTTCAAACATTGCTGCAATGAAGTCGGGGACGCAAAGATTAAAGGTTAATCCTAATGGACAACAGGAACCTTATCACCCCCCAGTTTGTGAGGATGTTATTTGTAATGGGGTCACCATAAGGTGCCTTTATGATACAGGTTTGGATTATGATTCAGTTGTGAAGTCTAGCCTAGTGGACCCAAGTCAGTATACCACAGAAACAGTGGAAATACAAGGGGCGACTAAGGACATACCACTCATGACACTTCCCATCGCAAGGATAACGGTGAAAACTCGCTATGTGGAAGGAGAAATCAGAGCAGCAGTGATAGATGAACCAATCTACCCTCTGATATTGGGGTGTAGATACGTCTTCTTGGGGAATCCCGAGAAACCTGTGATCATGGCGACAGTGCAGACCAGGTCACAGAAGAAGGAGGAAGAAGGTGAACCTATAAATGCTCATCCAGAGGAGATGAGAAAGGCGCAGGCTGAGGATAGGACACTCAAGCCATGTTTTAAAAAATTGCCCAAATGCCACACACCTCCGAGCAAGGAGGAATATTTCATGAAGAACAGATTATTATATAGGAAGACAGGAACTAGATCCACTGGTCACGGACAGTTAGTTCTTCCCAAGATATATAGGGCAAACTTAATAAGGAGCTTACATGTTGGAAAAGATGGTGACCATGAGAAAGTCGGTACCATCTGCCAAAAGATTGCTCGAAAATACTATTGGCCCGACGTAAATGTCGATGTTGAAAACTTTGTAGAAGCATGTGGCGTATTTCATGAGGGAACACCCACAAAGGGAAAATATGTGCAGGACCTAGAAACGCCACGGGGCAACTTTAGGCCTGAAAGGAAAACTAATTATACTTGGGTAGACAAAGTGGAATGGGAGCCCCCTTTTCACACCCAGTCTTCACTTGAATGGATTAACATGGCCACTATGCGAAGAGTACAAAGAAGAATTTTTACCCAGGATAAGATGACAATCCCTCGGTCAGACTTATATAAACTGGAAGAACAGACAAGAGAGCGAAGATCTCTCATAAGCAATCTAAAGTGGGGAGACAAACCCCAGAAAAAAAATTGGTAGTGGTCGATTTGTGAGTGATGATTCTAGGAAGAAAAGTCCTCATTATAAAGCTTCTAATGGACGGGACCCGATGGGTTCCATGAAAAATAAGTATGATAAATTAAAGATCCAGATGTAACTTTATTAAGGACCTGGACGGATGAGAAGGCGGAAGAACCTGTTACCTCATCTTATCAATACGTGAACGAACTGACCACTCGTTTGAAAGCTGGATGGAAACTGGCAAATGATAATTTGAAACAAGCCAGGAAGAAACATGCAGCATATTTTAATAGGAAGGCAAAGGACCGAGAACTAGCTGTGGGAGAGAAGGTGCTTCTTCTACTACCCGGTAGCCAGAATAAATTACAAATTGGTTGGCAAGGTCCATATACGGTTCTAGAGAAGGTGTCTAGAACAAACTATAAAATTGACAAAAAGGGGAAGGAGAAAGTTTATCATGTAAACTTATTAAAGAAGTATCTGGACAGACCACTCCAGGAAAGCACCCCCTTATTGACCTTGGCTATTGCAACCCAGATGCAAAAGGAACCACTCACCTCACATGAATACCCATTACATCCTTGTGAAACAGCAGCACAGGTAAAAGTCAGTAAGCACCTGACTAAAAACCAGAGGGAGAGAGTTCAACAGGTTCTGGAGGAACATACAGATGTATTAACAGATAAACCAGGCCATACAAATTTGCTACAGTATGACATGAAACTGGTAGACTCAAACCCAATCTGTATGAGAGCCTATTCTATTCCGTTCGCGAAGGAGAAGGCATTGAAGGAAGAAATAGATTATTTGCTGAAGGAGGGGATTATTTCGCACAGTGAATCATCTTTTAGTTCTAGTGTCGTTTTGTTGAGAAAACCGTCTGGGGAACACAGACTGTGCATAGATTACAGGAAACTGAATGCTGTCACAGAAGGACAAGTGGATCCGTTACCAGACACAAAACAGTTATTTGCCAGACTGAACAAGGCAAAATACTTTTCAAAGGTGGATCTTAGTAAAGGCTATTACCAGATCCCAGTGAAGCCTGAAGTGAGACCTTATTTGGCTTTTAGCACTTCGGATGGACATTATGAATTCAATATGCTACCATTCGGACTGAAAAATGCTCCGAGTGTATTTTCAAGGATGATGCGCAAATTGTTGGATCCCCTGAATAACCCATGTATCACGAATTTCATGGATGATATTCTCGTCGCCACAGAGACATTTGAAGAACACATTGAAGCTCTAGAAATGTTATTTAATAGACTTCGGGAGGCGAACTTAACTGCTAGGCCAACAAAATGTTGTATTGGATGCAAAGAGTTGGAATTCTTGGGACACACTGTATATCAGGGTAACATGACCCCTGACCCCAAGAACTTGGAAAAACTGCAGAGAGCACCTAGACCACAAACAAAAAAAGACGTGCGATCATTCGTGTCGTTATGCGGATTTTATCAGAAATACATCAAAAATTTTAACGCTATTTGTGCTCCTCTGACTGATCTGACTCGCAAGGGACTTCCAGATAAAATTATTTGGACTGCACAATGTGAACTAGCGTTCCAAGAGTTAAAGGAAAAACTCACTAGCAGGCCTATTCTCAAACTGCCTGATTTGACACAGGACTTTGTCTTAAGAACCGATGCAAGTAATGTAGGACTCGGAGGGGCTTTGTTGCAAAGATCAGCTTCACCTGATGGGGAACTGAAACCAGTCGCTTATGCAAGCCGCAAATTGAATGTCGGTGCAGATTTCCTCAGTCGGCACCCCTGTGATCAAAATTAGAGTAATGGCAGACGGGAGGAGAGATTTTATCTATGTGTATCACTGGTTTTGGAACTTGCCGTAGGCATGTTTTCAAGTGGGGAGATGTGTCATAAAATTAACAAGTGATACAACGTAAAAATATCTCCAAAGGATAAAATGTAAGGATAAAAACATAACGCGTAAGCTGCTGATAGTACATGATCGCCCTGACCGCGGGTCATCACCCTCCATAAAAATTGACTTGTTAGACGGGAAATCAAAACGGTTACCATTTGGAGGGATGAGAACGGCGGATCAAAAGGAAAAAAAAAATATGACTGAAAAAAATTGCGTGAGACTAGCAAGGCTAAGGAGACGCACTTGGGGGGGGGGAGGGGGGGGGGGGGGGGGGAGGGAAAAATTCACGTCCCCAAAATTGACACGAGGTACGGAAACGGACGCTTTTGCGATACCAAGCCTTTGATTTGAATTCAGCGGCTAAACGCAGATGCTTGAAATATTACAAAATTTAAAAAGTAACTTTTCTTAATATTAATGTTAGGAATATAAAAATTAGCTGGCCGGATGGCCCATTCTGAGCAGTGAAATAATATGTTTTTAATTTTACAGACGGATAGATAATAATGAAGATAATGACAAAAGACAGTGTTGTTCACAACAGCGAAAGACTGCATTGAATCAAAAGTGTCGCTATTTGCACAAAAAAATCGCGACCTTGAGACGCAGGTGTTCAAATCTACTTAGCATGGAAGAGAAGGGATATTGGTGGAAGCTGTGTCTAAAAATAACTTTTAACGACAAAATTTTGGAGGGGAGAGAAAGGTTGGTTCAAAAATCAAGTACGTTTTTGTGAAAACGCAAGTAGAGACGGACAGACTAACAGATAAAAATCCATACTTGACTGAAGCATGACTGAAATGACTTTAGTGTAGGAAATTGAATTTAAAAAAAACCAAGGCATTGATTGGCCACAGACAATCATATTATCCGCGCTCAGACGAGCTTTTTTGCCATTCCTCAATAGTTGTCCAGTGATAGACACAGTAAATTTCAAGTGTGGTGATTTCCAAATGAAATAAATTGAAATAAGTTCAGGGACGCCATACTATAGCCAGCAGCTCAGCTGAGTTTTGCTAGCATTTCTGTGTTCTTTATTCATAATCTGGTAAGATTGAAATTATTTCTTTGTATATTTTGAATATTGTTTAATGTTTCGAGTGATTTGATACTGCCATATCGAAATCTAGCCTTACAAACAAGTAAGGATTCGCTCTGGACCCCCCGCCCTAGTTCAGGGTCTAGGGACAAACAATATATAAACTACAGCAAGGTTTAGGAAGGGGTGATCAAGTGTTGAGAACAGTGAATCATATCACCTATCCTATTCTATGGCAGTGAGATAATGCACCTATTTCAGAATCTGTAGACTGGGGAAACTTACCCTATGCGAAACCAACTAGGTAAGATGTGCTGTCTGGTCAGAGAGAACTGACCCTGTTTATGTGGTGTTATTGTAATTTGTTATGTGTAGAAGTGGCTTATTAGGTAAGGTTCTGAGCAAAAACCAATACTTTATTTCAGAGCTGTGAGTTCGATCTTGACACTAAGGTGGTGTCAAATGCTGATTAATAATTGAAGTGAGGACCCGTGCAGGGTACATTTCGACAGAACATCTGTGTATTGCTCAAGCACGGAGAGGTGGGGCCATCATATTCCAGCACCAGAACAAATCTGGCAAAGTTAAGTAGGCTAGCTGGCCTGCTGAACTTACACCAACTTCATAAAACTAGCACCCAAGAGAATTTACTACTGAAGCATCCCATTTCCTTCCATCATTAATGGACAATGCTGTGTAGGCATAAACAGGGAGGGATGAAGCCACCCCAACAGCACATCCATTCATAGTTTTCCCAGGAAAATTAACATTACGAACAGTAATACTATAATTAATCTTGAAGATTGCATATGTAAACATCTTTCATTTAACATGCCATTTATTCATGCCATTCATTCATAAATTTCAAAATCTTTGCATAAGTTCTGGCCAAAATAAAACCTTGGTTCAGAACAAATAAATTTAAAAAAAGATTTTCTATTCTAAATTTAACCAGCTGAATTTAGTTCATTGTGTTATAAATTTTATTGATAGTATTAGACTTAATTAATATCTGTGGGTGTGTGTATATGTCCATACAACACATTGCATTCAGTACCCTAGATTTTAACGTAGCCACATTCATTAGTAAAAAAAGATATGTGTGAGGTCATAAAGTGGTAGCACGAAAGGGCCTTCTGTATATTCACAGTTACAATTATCTCAGGAGCCTTCACAGCTGACCTCACGCATCACACTAGGTGATAACACCACCATACAATACCATCAAAATCCACTACACCTTCCCTAACTCAAGAGCAGAGTCAGATATCCATTTACAGCTGGTTATACTGAAGCTTGACGATCCCATGTTTCGATCCCGGAACCAAAAAACTGTGCAGTGAGAGGAAAGCGCTCTAACCGCCTCGCCAATCGGACACTCGATTACTTGGTGCCGATATAAATCTCAGTCGCTGTTATTATGCTAATCTTGAATTAGGCGACACTATGTTTGTAGACGTTTTCACAGAACATTAATCTAAGACTGAACGAACTTGCCAGATGAGAGGACAACTAGATCGAGACTTTTTCTGTTGTCGGGTTACACGACGGATGTAGCCCTTCTTCTACGGAAAGCTTACAGCACAGCATTTAAAGTCTCCAGTCCATTAAGTTTGTTTATAAAATAACAAATAAAAAAAGACTTTATTACCTTTTCCCATGAACTGTAAAGTTACAGTCTTCGACGACGTCATTCGAAAAACAAGGGACATTTAATAATTCATTTCCCATCTCAGCCACATAACAGCAAAATTGTGCATTCAAAGGTTAATATGGTTACAAAGGTTTCAATGATCAATCTGTTGCATGCATAATAAATTGTCCTTTTTTTACTTCCATCCAACATGAATTAAAACATTCATCAGCATTTGCTTTTTTCTTCAATTTCCTTAAATGAAGTTTCTTGGTTAAATGGCGCCGTTTGTTGAGGAGCCTCTACTGGTTTTGTTTCTACCGTTACTGGTTTCATTTGCTTCTTAGTCTAAGCATAGTATGTTCTGACTTCTATCTGAAATAGCAATAATGTTCGTACGAGTAGTACTTACTTGTATAACCACAGATTAAAAATCTATTTCTCTCAGATTTTTCTCATGAAGAGAAAAAATAGTTCTTCTTGCGACTGCAGATATACTTGAAGAATAATGAAGGACACAGATGAGTTCTGTTGTGGATCACTACGTAGGAGCCTAGGACTTTTGTGACAGACGGGGGAGCGCCAGGTTGCTACACCACGCAAAGTTAAAATCACATCCTATATGCAAGGGCTCAAATTTACAACTGACTACCAAAATAATATTTCTTGGCGTCTTCGGGTAGTAACTCCGCCTAGGCCGGTCCCAAGCTCGGCTGAAATAGGAGGAGGGCGGCCTGCACGGAGGCTGTAAGGAAGCAGCCCCTCCACCATGCAAAGGCACAACAGGCCAATTGTAGCGAAATCTGTGAGATAATCGCTTATTTCAGTAAGATTGTAGTCCTATGATAATAAATACACCAGCCCTCGGGTGTCTGACTATTTTCATCTTCGACGCCAGTAGAGCGCTGCCTTTTGTGCAGTGGAAATGCTTAAAAAAAGGACCCGCCGTAAAAATCTAACACGCTTTTAGTTTCGGTTTAGAAACGTACAATAAACATTTTAACATCTCGCCGATCTGCTGCACGAAACGGTGGAAAAATGTATGTAGCAAAGGTAATTTTGCTGGGGAGGTTAAGATGTTATTCCTAACAAGAAAGATAGTTGTGTCTGTGTAAACTGTGTGAGGTCAAGCACATATAGGTCCCTGACTCTAAAAAAGATGATGATGATATATATTATCAGGGAACCTAACGCTACCTCCCTAGATCTCACACAGTCCGTATTTTGATTCTAGTGGCTGGTGTATGATGTCTCTAGTGTCTAGGGTTGAAATGAAAATGATGGTACATCAACACAATACACTTCAACTCACTATACGAAAATAAATAAGACTGTGGTTAAAGTTTTCTTTTAAAATTGGAATGTTTTTCTTTGTACAATTTAATCTGCCTTTCCCGCCATCTCTTTTGGACAGGTCTTTGAAAATGAGGAAATATATTTACATATAATGCTTTAACTAAAATGTATGGACTCTTGGTCCTATGAATATAATGTTATTATATAGAGCTCCTGTAGGTGTATTCACAGACTAAAACTTTAATAACTGCTAGTGTTAGTCATTGGTTATGAGGAGCTGTTGTTTTCATCCTGCCCCATATAATTCAGTTTTATTTTGTGAAGAACCAGTTTATTAGGATGAAGTGTCAGATGTCCCAGCTGTTAACGTGTCACCTGGGATTCTTGGTATGACGATAATAAGTCAGGATGTCGTTGCAGGTATAATAGATCAGCACCCACACACAAGCTCCTTCAGGCTATCAGCTGACAGCAACTTTTAAATGGAGACTTTTCACTTTAAACTCACTCATCAGGTTTCCTGTCACCGGATGGTAACAGGAAATAAAAACTCTGCAATAAAAAGACACCCTGGCCTTTTCATATCTGATCACAACTTCTTATCACTACGTATACATGACGGTATGGGGTCAGCCTCGTGTGCATTCATGTGCATCAGCCCCTAATTATATGACTCACACCTTTCTGTTACCACACCTCAGGTCCCTATGGCAGATACGCCCCTGTACTTTTACATAGTTTGCTTCAATCCAATAACGTGGAGTAACCACATCTCCTTTTATATGATTTTTCTTTTCTTTTCTAAATTATAAACGCTCTAGGCATGTTGAAGAGTGTTCATGGAATACTGAGGCTTACTAACATATTCCAATACAAAATTATTTATATAAAATCATAATAATATGAAACAGTCAGATACAGTTCAATGTGAGGACTCAATAATGTTTGCTCCCGGCATGTCCTTCACTTTTCCACAGCAGTATCTAACTTGTGCAATTTTAATCAAGCATGTAAATACATAAAGCATTCTTACCACTAGTTCAAAGAAATATGTCACAAATAACGTTGACTGACAAAGAATACGGCCTCAGTTTTGCTCTGCCCCGTCCAGCTTGTGAATTTAGTAGTTAATTTTACAATTATCACATCTGCTCTCAACGTAGTTGTTTGTATAAAATTTTCTAGTCAAATGGCCACGAGACCACTATGCCTTTTGCCAATATCTATTAGAGCCGACCAATGAAAGCAGGCACTACTAAATCTTTTTGAATTTAGTTTGAAAAAACAAAACCAAAACTCCAAACAAACTATGTGCCTCGTAATCCATTGGTCAGTCTGCGTTAGTTATGCCAATAGAAAAAGATGTTTAGTTTTAGTTAACATTTCCCCCCTTTACTCCTATACTCCTATACTCTTATACCAACCAATAGGATTTGAATTACTCCAATGCCTCTTTTTTAAACTTGCGTCCCCAATAACGTTATGTGTAACGAGCAAGAACAACAGTCTGTCCGTCCAAGCGTTCTTAGACATATAGTATTTTCTCAATAACTTGGCTAATACTTGGACTACCTTATTTTTTTAAACATATTTTTGCTCAGGGGACACCAAGCTATCCTACTATATGATTTTTATGGTCAGTTTCCTTATGGTTTAGATTTTCAGTTTTGTCACTGTCAATCGTCAAATATAACTTTTACACAAGTCGGCCATCTCCCCCCCCCCCCCCCCCCCCCCCCCCCCCCCCCCCCCCCCCCCCCCCCGGCTGTCTCTAACATTTCTTTCATTATTCAAATAACCAACTAGTTTGAGTGACGTCAGAATTTTACCGCTAGGAGGAAATGGAAAACTGTCTGTGTGTTTGTCTCTGCTGGCTTTGCCCACAGCGTGTATATATTAAAGAGACCGCTTGCAGAGCGAAGAGGGGTTTTTTCAAAACTTTGGTAGTGTTGGCGTTAATTATTACAATCGTCTCGTTCTTACTACTGGGAAATGTCCGAATTATTACAAATTTTAGTGTTAAAGTTAACCTATTACGTTAATTACAAGCTTTTTCCACCGTTTCGTGCAGCAGATCGGCGAGATGTTAAAATGTTTATTGTACGTTTCTAAACCGAAACTAAAAGCGTGTTAGATTTTTACGGCGGGTCTTTTTTTAAGCATTTCCACTGCACAAAAGGCAGCGCTCTACTGGCGTCGAAGATGAAAATAGTCAGACACCTGAGGGCTGGTGTATTTATTATCATAGGACTACAATCTTACTGAAATAAGCGATTATCTCACAGATTTCGCTACACCAATCACCTGTTTGTCTTAAAACCTGATTATGCGAAACGTAAGAGAGAAAACCGGACTGATTCTAAAGGCGACGAACTGGAACACAAGAAGTATAAATGGGAAAGAAGAGGAGCTGGTGGAAGAGATAAGAAAGCAAAACTATAAATCCTGGCTATAACGGAAACACCAACGGGCTGATCACCCGTTTGCCAGTCACTTCGATTACGGAAACAACAGCAGATGGATTGATTTGCCGTTGCCCTAAAGACGCCAATAGGCGTGATGGGAAACAATGGCAAAGAAAACCTATCTGCTTTTGCCCTAAGACGCCACTAGGCGTAATGGCCACTGACTGCTTTGACGGTCGGTGGCTAAGGACGGAAGAAGAAGAAGATAACGGAAACAAAGAAAAAAGGACAAGGAGTCATGGATCTCGATGACAACACGCTGCTCTACAGTGGTGTACCCACATCTGAAAGAGTTAAAGGGGGCGTGGGTTGCATTGTGGCCAAAAACCAAAAAGACAGTATCAAGGGATGGAACTTTGCCTCGGAGCGCATTATGGTTGTAAAACTAAAAGGAGAAACCATAGTCAACCTGGTCATAGTGTATGGGCCAAATGAGGATGAGAGAGCAGAGGTCAAGGAGGAATTCTTCGAGCTGCTTAGTGGATGACTGCCTAGATGAAATTACCATGCTCGGAGATGTCAATGCCAGAGTTGTAAATGACCATGCTAGATGGGGTGGAGTTATCGGAAGATATGGAGAAGATACTCTCAATGACAATGGAAAGCGACCCCTCAGATTCTGCAGTAAGCAGAATCTGATCATTACAAACACAAAGTTCCCCCATAAGCGCATACATGCATACACTAGATGTGAACCAACAAAGAAAGATAAGTCAGTGGTCGACTATGCCATTGTTAGGAGGAGCTCATTCAAATGTGTCCGGGATGCTAGAGTCTGGAGGGGGCCTGTGACGTGGACTGGAAAAGAGCCTACAGCAATCTGACAGCTTATTGTAACCTTCTAGCTGCTGTCTGATTTGCTAGCTAAACATGCATTATACCAACTGTCTATTTTTGCAATGTACAATTTTGTCCCCGCCTCTTTTCTTTAAACACTAGCCAACGCTGTGTTTACACATCTTCGTTGACCTGTCAGTTATAACAGGAAACAAATCACGCTTTATTTTACTCCTTTCCACTCACGCGAGCTTATCTGCCAATCATATAATACTCGACAGACAGACAGCACGTGAGAAAGGCGGAACTGACCCTTTAAAGTTGTCCAGGGAAAGTATAGAAATCCATAGTTTCTTTGATCTGGTAACACGGGCATTCTACAGGTAAAACCGCTAGGAGAGCGAAAGTCTTTGATATCGGTCACCACTCCAGTCGAGAACCGCTGGAAAGACCGAGACGTAAGCCTTTGAACTTTCATCTTTCGCTTCTGAATTTTTGGTCTCACAGTAATGCGAAATGACGCCATTAGAGATGAAAGAAATTTAATTATGTGTGTGTGTGTGTGTGTGTGTGTGTGTGTGTGTGTGTGTGTGTGTGTGTGTGTGTGTGTGTGTGTGTGTGTGTGTGTGTGTGTGTGTGTGTGTGTGTGACCGCATGGCCTTCCACGCTAGCATTATCCCTGCTACGACACTAGCATTTATACGTGCTATAATATGGTACATATAGGAATGACCGATATTAAAAGCAAATAAGATGTTTTCACACAAAACGCAGGATCATTCAAAGTTCAGTCAGCAGGCACTGCTCTGAGAGGGCAAATATAGGGCGTCCCAGATATAAAAAAATGAATGAGAGCTAAGCGCGGAAAGTGGGAAATGAATGTTGTGATTTGGGTTTTTTCCATTGTTTAGGTGGAAAAGAGAGTTGTGGCAAAAGTCGAAAAAGAAACCAAAGACGCGTGAGACAAATGTCGAAATAACAGAAAGCCGTGTGCAAAATGTTGAAAACAGAGAGCCGTGTGTAGAACATTGAAACGTGTGAAAAAAAGAGTGAGTCGTGTGAACAATGGCGGGGGAAAAGAAGTAGCTGTGTATAAAAAGGAGAGATGTGGGATATAGACAGGCTTTTACAGATTTTTAGGACTTTAGGAAGGATTTTTACAGAGAGTTTATAGTTTTTAGATTAAGAAGAAGGATATTACATATAGACAAGAAATTTGTGCTAGGTAGTTTGTAGTGTTAAATGAACTTCGTCTTTGAGATTATCAAGACCAGTTTATTATTTTCTTTCCTTCTGTTGGATATATTTCTTTTGGATGTATACACTATTTTGTTTATAAGTGAGTAACGAACATGTCAAATTTGTGAAAATACCGGTACTTGTCAAAAGACGGTCAATAAACATATACTGCATTGCTGTTTGTGGAACTTTACAGTATTTCATTTGGATTATACCTTGTCATGTAGAGACTGTTTTGCTTATAATATAACTACTAGTGCCGTATAACCTACACGGCCACATATGATAAATAATTGGTGCCGTGACCAGGATGAGACAATATAGAAGCACATCCAACAGTGAAGACGAGATGCTCCTGCAGGTGATTCAATGTAGAGAAATTCACAACAACCAGTATGCACACTTAAGGAAGATATTATCCTTCCATCACCTTCATTGAGACACGAATCTGACCTTAATACGGCACATCCCGAGAGTGACCACGAAAGTATGATCAGTCCAGACAACACTGAATTTCGCACGGCAACGAAGTGCCCACATTCTGGATCAACAGATGATTCCCCAGCGTTAACAAAGTTTGTGAGGTCACCTCGAGCACATACGTATGAAATTGCGAAGAAAACGCAGACAGCCGCACAAGACGCAGCATGAGGTGCACCATTGCAGAACTACTTCATCCTTACCATCGACAACTGGAGCCAATTAATATGTTAGACCGTTCCGAACTCTACCTAGCTGATACGAGACGGTAATTTGTGTTTACAGCGTAGACGGCTAACCAGACCGAACTTAGAGGTGTTAGAACGACTGACAGGGGGAGGGAAATAAATATTGTTTATATTTCATTTTATAATTATTGTTATTATAGCGTCTATTATTTTTGTTTTTTAAATGCCATTCGACAAATTAACAGATACCGACAATTTACTAGCTACTAAATGATAAGTCACAACGGGCTGATCACCCGTTTGCCAGTCACTTCGATTACGGAAACAACAGCAAATGGGTTGATTTGCCATTGCCCTAAAGACGCCACTAGGCGTGATGGGAAACAATGGCAAAGAAAACCTATCTGCTATTGCCCTAAGACGCCACTAGGCGTAATGGCCACTGACTGCTTTGACGGTCGGTGGCTAAGGAAGGAAGAAGAAGAAGAAATGATAAGTGATAATTTGTACGTGGCGCATTGTGAAAAATAAATAATTAATAATACACTGTGCGTGTGACCCCAGCCAGCCGCGAGAAGGGGCGGGGGGAGTCTTCATCGGCTCAGTCTGACCCACCTCCGCGGCCAGCGGTGTCTGTGTGTATGGCGTAGGGGAAAAACACCGTGTATCTTTTAAATTCGTCAGGATTTGACAGAGCGGAGGAGAGACTATCGTGTCCCCATCTATACATATTTATATTTACATAGAGTGGTAGCATTTTCCCATAAAATGTTTCTTATATTTTTAGCAGACCTGATCCAAGTGGACGAACCAGCGGTCTTTTTCGTTTCCTTTTCCATTTCCATGGTTAAGTGTGTACAAGCAGAGATACTGTAGGACTATAACTTATAATACTGGACTTACCAAATCCAGGATACTATTTTATCAGCCAACAGTGGCGTATACCTGAAACATTATCATTTTTCCCAACACCTGACAGTGTAATTCAAGTGCAGTACTAAAATATACGCTGCGCAGGGACTGGCACTCTGACAAAGAGTCGGCCGATAGAAAATCTATCATCATCATTTGTAACAACCGGATTTTTCCAGATTTTCTGGAAGTGTTCCCCTCTCTTAAAACGGTAAACACCAAGGACCCTCACATATTCAATATTTGTAGTAAACCCTATATATATATATATATATATATATATATATATATATATATATATATATATATATATATATATATATATATATATATATATATATATATATATATATATATATATATATATATATAGGATGCCATCTCTTCTGTCTCGAAACTGTCTTCGGATGCATGACAATGAAAATACTCTATGAAAGGTCACTGCATGTGGGTCTGAAAATGCACAAGGAAAAGACAAAGATAATGCAGATAAATGCAGGAAGTGATAACAAAGGTGAACACTACAAGATGTAGGACATACACATATCTTGTCAGAAAAGTTGGAGGGACAGACAGTGATATAAAAATAAGAACACAAAATGCAAGGGGAGCTTTCATTGCACTGGGAAATAAGTGAAGTTCATGAGAAATCAAGTACAACACAAAAATAATCTTCAACTCAAATGTCAAGTCAGTCCTATTGTAAAATCACGTTCAACACAAAAATAAGAATCATCCTCTGAAATGTCCCATCATTATGGCTCTGACACATGGAGAATAACAAAAAGCTTCAGACTTTCATAAATGTGTGCTTGCGTAGAATAGATGGATTACAATGATATGACAAGGTCACCAATGTGGAACTGATGACGAGAACCAAACAAATGCCAGTGGAACAAGAGACGAGAGGAAGACGCTGGAGATTGAAATAGCACACATTGACGAAACATGTTGATGATATTACAAGGCAGTCCTTATTCTGGAATCCCCAGCGTGAGAAAGGCAGAGGTAGACCCAAAAAAAAAACAACACACACACACACACACATGGAGAAGGGACCTGGAGACAGAAGGGAAAATGATTGTTGAGAGCACATGGGGCGAAGCAGTCTTGATAAAGTTATATTTAGCGGGATTGCTGCGCACCATGCTGAGCCTCACCAAAACGCAAAAACTGGAGTCGTTAACTATGACAAAGTAACGTATCGAGGGATGACGTAGAAGAGTTTGTGTCTACGCTTTGTTGCATATAGACGTGTCCGCATGTGTGGCTTGGTCCACTTATTATATGTGTAGAAAAATCTACTTTGAATAGTGTTTCAAGGAGTCTCGATTTGACTCATAACGCAAGTGTATATTAATACTTCAATGTGGTCGAACCCCTTCTTCGGGATATATTAGTGTTGAATAGCAAAGATGGGCAGGAATATGTATTAAATGATAGTATCTCGAGATATACAAGATGTTACAGGGTTAATGTAACCTATATATACTGTATATATATAAATATTGGTGGAAAGTTCCAGTGTGTCGAGAATGACCATAAAAAGATATATTTAGCGGACAAAATGATAATTGTGCGAGAAAGCACGGGACTATAATATTATGGATATCAGAACGAAAATGTAAAAGAAAATTGTGCGGAGACTGTATATTAAGGAATATATATATATATATATATATATATATATATATATATATATATATATATATATATATATATATATATATATATATATATATATATATATATATATATATATATATATATATATATATATATATATCCAAATAGACGTTCCAGCCGAGCGGGAAATAGGACTGTTTTCCCCGCCCGCCCTCAACACCGCAAGAGTTGTCGCAACGAAATTATTCAGCTGTAGTTCCTGTATCTAGAATCACATTCCCATGAGCACCCATGAGTCGTTTTGGGTTAGACATTCGACTCAAGCGCGTCTTGGCATGTTTACTTCAAGAGCGACGTCTTCATCTTAAAGATGATTATAATGATCGTGTCTTTCCGAACCAAGGATAAGTACACGAGAAAATCACGTCTATATGAGACGGCGAATATTGGGATCTGCCTCCAGAATATTTCCTGGATGGCAACCGATCGCCGCAACAAACCGCGCCATACTATTCAAACATGGTGCACGGTGGTACGCAAATAATTAAACCTACAATTAACTTAGATACTCAAAAGTGCGTCTATACTAGACTCACGTGTGAGGATCTCAAACATTTAACTCCCCCGCGAAAATAACTTAACAATTATCTTTTATCTCTGTCTCTCACCATTTTCATTCCTTAGCGGTTATGACGTTTTTAAGTGCTGTTATTTTTATCACATGTCCAATGAAGGTCGACCGGTCTCTCCTTATTTCTGTTATTGCATTTCTTTGTTCATCAGCTCTTCTTAATTGTTTTAGCCGATCACGGCAGTTTTTTTTTTTTGGTAACCCGCTTCTCATAAATTACACTTCTGCGGCCCCCAGTGATTTTCTCATTTGGTTGCTCTACGTCCTGGGCTCATTTCCATTCAGCAAAATTGACCTGACGCACCACTTCAACTTTCTTTTGCCTGCATTCTTCGACAAGGATTTATTGCATATCACGTTTTTAATTGTGGGATGCTGTTTTCTTTTTTTCTCTGGCATATTCTGCTCTTAACCCCAACAACGCATTCCATTTATCAGCACACTGTACTAAGGTGGGGTCTTTAGATTGGAGATAACCTTTGCTTTTGTTTTCTTGACGTCTTGATTGTCTATCTTCAATTATTTAAAACCATTATTTGCTGTAGAATTAAATTAAATCTTAAGAAAGGGCAAGAAGGAAATACTTAGCATAAATCAATGTATCAAACAATACCCTTTTAGCTCCCCAAGGAGCAAAGACTTCAACAAACACATGCAAAGTCCATGTCTTCCTCATCATTGTTAAGAGTAAATGTGATTGTCCCGAGTAACGTCTTACGTTATTTCATTTTTGTTGTAATGGTATGTTGACTCGATGAATAAATGCTCTTGTTGTAACGCCAAAGGTGTCAATTTAATTAGTTTGACTTGTTGAATGCAACTGACTTAATTCATTTCCGAAGAATCGTTTATGTTTGAACATGTATAATCGTATCCACAAACTGTAAAACTGATAACTGTCATAATGATAAAATCACGAACTTGAACTTTTCAAAGATTCTTCGAAGACTCCATACTTAAACGACTTTCAACTTTATTTATACATAACGTTTATGAACCACATTTTGCTCCAACATATTTTACAACAGTTAGCAATTGGTTTTTTTGTGTTTTTTTTTTTTCTCTAACCAGCGGCACTCGAGCTTTCCAGCTCTTTTTGGCCCAATGACATGTCATTGCGAGGCTGGGGGGTCAGTGGACTTTCCTTCCAACCCGGTCAGGAGCTTCGCTCCTTCCCATCCACACGGGATTTATGTGCAGGAGCCGTTCAGGTTATTCAGTCAAATTTCCGGTCGTAAACATTCCTTCAAACGCTGACGCCCGGGTTTGAACCATGAAAACCTGGTCGCCAGTACAACGTCGTAGCCATTACACCAGCGCGGCTCCCAAATAACAATAATAAAACAAATAAATCCATATATGGCTTTCCATATAAAGAAAAAAGATCAAAAGTATAAAAACAAACGGCAATTCAAGAACACATTTAAATGGAAGAAAGCGTTGATCTGAAGCCATTTGAAACAAGTGAAAAAAAAACAAATTTGGATCCCAATGTGTGTATTCAGGGATCATACATTCTATAAATATTTTTATGGCAGGTAGGTTTTCCTAATTTTGCTAGGACAGCAGCCTTATGGCCTACTCTTTACATTTTCCAACTGCCGAGGGATTTTTAACTGGTGTAACTTGCACACAGGACCTCCTAATTTTTCACCCATATCCGAGGAGGCTAGCCATTGGTAACACCGATTTCCTTAAAATACAGTCTCCGCACAATTTTCTTTTACATTTTCGTTCTGATATCCATAATATTATAGTCCTGTGCTTTCTCGCACAATTATCATTTTGTCCGCTAAATATATCCTTTTATGGTCATTCTCAACACACTGGAACTTTCCACCAATATATATATATATATATATATATATATATATATATATATATATATATATATATATATATATATATATATATATATATATATATATATATATATATATATATATATAGGTTAGGTTACACTAACCTTGTAACATCTTGTATATCTCGAGATACTATCATTTAATACATATTCCTGCCCATCTTTGCTATTCAACACTGCGGATTTAATATATCCCGAAGAAGTGGTTCGACCACATTGAAGTATTAATATACACTTGCGTTATGAGTCAAATCCAGACTCCTTGAAACACTATTCAAAGTAGATTTTTCTACGCATATAATAAGTGGACCAAGCCACACATGCAGACACGTCTATACGCTACAAAGCATAGACACGGGCTCTTCTCTACGTCATCCCTCGAGACGTTACTTTGTCATAGCTAACGACTCTAGTTTTTGCGTTTTGGTGAGGCTCAGCATGGTGCGCAGCAATCCCGCTAAATATAACTTTATCAAGACTGCTTCGCCCCGTGTGCTCTCAACAATCATTTTCCCTTCTGTCTCCAGGTCCCTTCTCCATGTGTGTGTGTGTGTGTTTGTTTTTTTTTTTTTTGGTCTACCTCTCCCTTTCTCACGCTGGGGATTCCAGAATAAGGACTGCCTTGTAATATCATCAACATGTTTCCTCAATGTGTGCTATATCAATCTCCAGCGTCTTCCTCTCGTCTCTTGTTCCACTGGCATTTGTTTGGTTCTCGTCATCAGTTCCACATTGGTGACCTTGTCATATCATTGTAATCCATCTATTCTACGCAAGCACACATTTATGAAAGTCTGAAGCTTTTTGTTATTCTCCATGTGTTAGAGCCATAATAATGGGACATTTCAGAGGATGATTCTTATTTTTGTGTTGAACGTGATTTTACAATAGGACTGACTTGACATTTGAGTTGAAGATTATTTTTGTGTTGTACTTGATTTCTCAAGAACTTCACTTATTTCCCAGTGCAATGAAAGCTCCCCTTGCATTTTGTGTTCTTATTTTTATATCACCGTCTGTCCCTCCAACTTTTCTGACAAGATATGTGTATGTCCTACATCTTGCAGTGTTGTTTCTTCAAATTCACCTTTGTTATCATTTCCTGCATTATCTTTGTTTTTTCCTTGTGCATTTTCAGACCCACATGCTGTGACCTCTCTGTTACAGTGACTGTTAATTTATTTTACCATCACGTCCGATTATTTATTACTCTTTAATGTTCTGGTTTCCTTGACATTTTGTATTTTCTTTTCTACCTTCGTGGCCCATTCACCTTGAAGGATATTTACATGTAAGACACTTTTCTGGAGCTAGCTTCTGGTCCCACGAAAGCGGACAGGCTGTCACTCAGTTTGTTTATTTGGTCAGCAGGAGATA